>JADRCD010184606.1:0-11674 GCA_019843815.1 Montemys delectorum
CACACACACACACACACACACACACACACACACACACACACAAAAGCCGGGCAGTGGTGGCACATGCCTTTAATCCCAGCACTTAGGAGGCAGAGGTAGGTAGATTTCTGAGTTCGAGGCCAGCCTGGTCTACAGAGTGAGTTCCAGGACAGCCAGGACTATATAGAGAAACTCTGTCTAAAAAACAAACAAACAAACAAAAAACAAAAAAAACAAAAGCCTTAATCACTTTGAATTTACTCTGGTATAAATCATGATGACTAGAATTAGCATTCCTCCAGGATGTTTAGATCCTTAAACAAGAGATACTCTACTTTATTTTTATTATATATTTGGTGTGGTGGATCAAATCCAGGACCTCGCATAAGCTAAATGTGTGCTACATCGCTGTGCTCGTCCCCTCTCTCCCAAGTGGATGCTCTCACCAACTTTGGTCAGCAAGTGTTTACCATCATTAAATTTCCTCTGAAGAATTATGAATTGTAAAGCGAGGTATGGCAGTGCATGCCCACAATCCCAGCACCAGGAAGGCTGAGGCAGGAGGATTACCACATGCTCAAAGCCAGTGTGGGATACTTGCCAAGACCCTGTCTCAAAGATAAATGAAGTGGCTAGAGAGATGGCTCTGCAGTTAAGAGTGCCTGTTGCTTTTGCAGAGGACCAGTTTCAGTTCCCAGCACTCACATGGAGGTTCACACTGTCTGTAACTTCCAGGGAATCAGATGGCCTCTTCTGTTCACTGTGCCCACACATACATGCAGGGAAAGCACTCCCGTTTAAAATAAAAGGAATATATTTAAAATGAACTAACTAACTAATGAGTGGTGGGTCACAGGCCTTGCTCTTGTTTTGGGAGGGCTTGGTTCTCATCTGAGGCCTTGCTACTTCACAGGCTTCATTCAGCTTGGCAGACCATTCCCCTCTTGGGAAGATGCTTTCTGTGTGTGACCTGTACGTGGTGATAACTGTTCTGCCTTGCCTATGCTGTGGGGTACAAAATTGGCCAAGGGAATGCCTATTCCAAGGGCCATAGATCCTGTAAAATACTGTGTGAAACGGCAGTCGTGAGAGGGGAAACCATAGCAGTACTTTACATCTAAGGTGCCTTCATTACACCAGCACATAGCAGGAGACTGGAGTGTTTGAGAACCTCTATGGCATTTTTGTTGGGCCAAGTGCTCTATTGTAGTCCACCAATCAAAGCACTGCAAGTAGCTGATCTCTTGGAACCTATAGTGAGATAGGGAAGTGTAATAATAAAAATAAGAGGAAGCTGCTGGTAGTTGCAGCACATGCCTTTAATACCAGTATTCAGGAGGCAGAGGCAAATGGATCTCTGAGTCCAGCCTGTTCTACAGAGAACAACCAGGGCTGTACAAAGAAATGATGACAACGACGACGATGATATGACTATGAATAAATAAAATAAGGGGAATATATGGTATGTTAAACAGCAAGAAGTGCTTGAGAGAAAGATAAAGCAGGCACGAAAAAGTCTTGAGGTGGAAACATTCAATGGGGTGCTTAGAAAGTCACTAGGAAGGTGACGTTTCAATAGATTTAAAAGTGGTGAGAGAACAGGCTTGTAGCTCTGGGGCAAAAACAAGGACCCAAGCAGAAGTCAGTGTGTCCCTAGCGTGGTGAGCAGAGTGAGAGTACTGGGAAGGGTGAGGGGGCTTAAGGGGAGCGAGAAGCAGGAGCTGGATCTCATACAGCCTGCCACTGCCTCAACTGGAAGAAAGGCCAGGGAGGCTTCCAGAGATTGAGGCAGATTCTGACAGAGTCCGTCAGTGGCTCCAAGAGAGATCAGGGAAGGAAGGTCAAACCCTTGCGCACCACTTACGACATGATCAGAGGCTGGACTATACTGGTGGTAGTGGAGGACAGTCAGATTCTGGGTCTGTCTTAAACTGGGGAAGAGGCTCGTGGGGGGAATTGGAGAAATGTGGGGTGTGGAGTCACAATCATGAATGGCTCTGAGGTGTAAGCGGAGTAACTTCTTTTGCACATGAGGAAAGTAAGGCCTGGAATAGTTAGGGGTCCCTCACACTGTTAGAGGGACTAGCCCAGGCACTGCAGTGGGCTTCTTTCTGTATAGAAACAAGAGCTGTCTGGGGGAGGGGTTGAGGCCTGCCCACAGGTTCCTACCACTGTTCTCCTTTTTGTAGAGGGAAGCCCAGAGAGGTGCGCAGCCCCATCAGGTGGGCAGCCTCACCCTCCGACTGCCCACTGGTGCTGCGGAGGCTCATTCGCAAGGAAGACATCCGGGCGGGCTGCAAATGTATCGTGAAGGCACCACTGGTGTCCGACTTGGAGCTGGAGCGCTTCCTGTCTGCACCCCGGGACCCCAACCAAGTGCTGGTATTTGGAATAATGTCGAGCCAGGATCCCACCCTCACCGCACAGCTGCAGTGGCTGATGGATACACTGTATAGCCATCTGCAGCAGGGCCGGTCTTCACCTTGCATCCAGGTTGGTCCAGGGCCATGTGAGGTGGCCTATCAGGCTAAGGCCTGGGGGGGGGGGCGCAGAACCTAAGATGACACCATTGTATGAGGATGGGTTGGATGTCTGGCAGTTCCTTTTCTCTCCAGAGCCTTGGCACACATTCCTCTTTCTGTCTGGAGCATCTCATCCCATCATCTCTCTTCTGCTCGCTCTTCTCTTCCAGGATGAATGTCACCACACTAGGGCAGGTGCTGCTTCTGCCCCTTGAGACAAGGGCCTTGGCTCAGCCCTTTTCTTTCAGAGCATGTAGCAGTGTATGTCTACAACTGGTGTGAATGGTCAAGGCAAAAACAATGCCCACCACCCACGTTTTCACATTTCAGTAAATGTCTGTGGGCTGTCCCCAGGTGCCCCCAGTGTGCTGGGCTTGTGCCAGGTTCTGGATACCCACCACTGGTTCAGCATGAGTCAGTCCATCCTCATCATGCTATGTGTGCCTTCATTCAAACGGTGTTAGAAATGGTGAAAGGCTAAGTCCCCAGACTCGTGTGGACGTATGGGCGAGGGGGCTTCTTCCAAGGTGGTGTTCCCTTTGAGCCTGTGCTGCAGAGTTCTGAATCTAGCCTGGGCTAGGGATCTGCTCTAGGAGTGCTGCCTCCCATATCTACTCTCAGGCCTGGATATTAGCTCCAGAAGCTCAGAATTTAGAGCCCTCCTAAAATCAGATGCCCCTTCCCCATTTCATTTCCAGCCTACCTCAGTCTAGAGAGTGCTCACTAAGAACCTGCTCTGGGCTCACCTGTCTTGTGAAATTTCTCATGGGAACATACAGTTGGCTATAGTTTATCTGGGGACTATCAGTTATTCACTAATAATTATTCCTAAGGAATAAGATGCTTGGGTGTCTTATTACAGCCACAAGCAGCATGCATGGGGCCAAGATCTGACCTGAAGCAGTAGGAGATGGAGAAGTGGCAGTGAGTCTTGGAGACAGGCTTGAAGGGTAGTGGTGGACCTCACGAAGAATTGCCTTCTGCCCTGGCTAATAGCTGCTCATTCATGCTCGAATCCCACAATGGCTAAAGACCACAAAGGGGTCAAGAGGGGCAGCCAGTGAGAGGCGGGGTAAAGGCTCCTCTGGACTGGGCAACGTAGCAGTGGCCCCATCTTCAGACCTTCCAGAGTGAGGCACATCATATTCCACAGATCCCAGGGCGAATCCAGTCGTGTCATGTAAAGAGGAGTCACTCTAGTGATGACTTCCCCCACAGAAGGCTCAGAGCAGATCTGGACACCTCCTCTAAGGACAGTGATGGATGCGGGGAAGTTAATGTATATCTTCTTGTATCAGGGTGACTAGTTCCCACATGTCTATTTGGCAGTGCCAGCATGACCCTTACCGCCTGCTGCGCTATGACCTGGACAGCCCCCTGCAGAAGGATCCGCCCCTAATGGTGAAGAAGTTTGCGGTGATACATGGGATGGTTTTGGTGAGCAGGGGCCTTGCTAAGGGCTAGACATTCACCACCAGCCCCTACTGTCTCAGCTAGATCAGGAAGAAGAGGACAAGACCTGCCAATCTTGTACCATCCACCATGAGGCCCAGAGAGCAGGACTGACTGAGAGTCACTTAACAGACTTCCATCCCCCATCCCAGGAGATGGAGGGGTTGGGTGACATTCACACAGAGAATCAAGTCTACTCATCTGATTGTCATTAAATCATACTAAAATATTCTCAAACCTTATATGCTTATTGAAAACTCAGGTATACAATCTAGAAACTAATGGCGCCTTCATATCACCTGGGCTTTTAACTCATCTATCTGGCACTTAAGTTCTACAGCCCCTGCTAGGCCAAACCCACCTGACATTATAGTGTCTGGACTTTGCCGTCTTTGTCTACATGCATACTTGAGGGCAATGCCTTTCCAATTACAGAGCACCTTTCCACATCGTGAGCAAGTAACACCAGAATTTTTACCTTGTCATCACTAACCTTGCTGCTTTTATTGGACAGTTATGTTCTTTCTCTCTCTCTTCTCCCTTTTTTCTTTTCCTTCATAATAATGTTACGATGAATAACCATGCTTAGCTACCTCTAGACCAGTGTCCATGTTGGAGAATGGTATTACACAGAGAGTAGAGGGTGTGAAACCCCCATTTCCATAGGATGAACTGAACAGTGCATCTTGATATGTGGTTTTAAAGCAGAGAGGTAGATAGCTGTAGGCAGGTGGGTAGGAGTCTGTGGGTGGGTAAAACCATGACCTTTCTGCACACTAGGAGAGGTATGAAGTATACATCTGAAAGGCTCCCAGTAGGGACCAAAAGCTGGGCAGGTCAGTCTGCTCTATGACTCAGGAGGGCATGTGCAGGAGGCAGGCTCAATCTTGTCTCCCTTGGTTGCTGATGGGAGCTACTGTGCTTTCCCATGCTATCAAAGGCCTGAATCCTAAGCCATCTCTGAATAGCCTGTGGCCAGTCCAACTAAGTCTTGGAACTTGACTGTCAGAATAGTCATGTTACTATGTCAATAGACTGAGGGTGTTTCTTATTTCATTTCTTTCCTGTTTTCCAATAGATGTTTGCTGGGGGCAAGCTTCTCTTTGGGGGCTGTGTACTAAATGGCTACGGCTTCAGCAAGCAGAATCTGCTGAAGCAGATCTTCCGGGCTCAACAGGATTGCAAGATGGGCTACTTCCTGCCAGACAACTACAAATTCAAGTAAGCCTGGACAAGCCATCCCAGGAGGGACAATGGGTGGGAGAGCAGATGGTGCCAGAGGGTGAGATGGGGGAAAAGCCAGAGTGCAGAAGTGGGGTGCAGCCTCTCTACAGTCCCCTGAGCAAACAGAAGGGTTTGCCAGTGGGTAGGGGAAGAGAGAAGAACAGGCAGGAAGAGGTTTCCAAGGTCATTCTGTTTGTTTCTTTGAGCCATAACTTTGGCTAAAGGGCCATGTGGGGAACAGAAGGCACTGCTTCTTTGCCCAGTGCCCCACTTAGCTGGAGATATTGGAAACACACTTTTTGGGGCAGGAGGTCCAGCCATATCCCTCACCTGCACTTTATGTACATATTATGTCCCTTAGTTTCTGCTGGGTTGCCAGATGTGCCTCACAGACACTGTCATTGGTATCCAACTCGGTGCTGCCTCCTGTCCAGGTTGGCTCTGCTGAGTGGTAGAAGGCAGTCTCTGAGCTCAGGACACTGTAGTCTAGTCCCAGAGGAGCCTGAGCTTTATGCTAATGTCTGCATCCAGCGAGAGCACTAGCAGATTCCACTGTGATCTGTGGTACAGGTTCCTGGGAAACTTGCTCTGTCAGGGGTCCCAAGACAGAGTAGGAGCCAGCTTTACCCTGTATTATCTGGCGACTGTCAAGTAGTCATGGGGGCTCCCAAATCTTTATCTCTTTGCCTTTAAAATGAAGATAACACTCAGTCTTGCAAATTTTTAAGGATTCCAAAAAAAGTGTTTGTTAACAAGATCCTTAAGTGGTAAACAATGATCAAACCTAGGATAATTGTTATCTGCAATATTTGTATGCAGACCTGAGCCACTCGTTGGACCCCCCCCATTGCTAAGTTAAGTCCATGCCCACACCTGAAGATGTCTATCTTGTTTGTTTTTTTGTTTGTTTGTTTGTTTGGTTTTTCAAGACATGGCTTCTCTCTGTAGACCTGGCTGTCCTGAAACTTGTTCTGTAGGTTAGGTTGGCCCCAAACTCAGAGATCTGCTGGCCTCTACTTTACCAGTGCTAGGATTAAAGGCATGTGCCACCATGCCTAGATGCAGTTTTCTGTCTTGATGCCAGCCCCCTCAGGGAGGCAATTGGGTTTTGTCAGTATGCTTCACCCTGAGGTTGTGGATCCATTCATGGGAAGTCCATGGAGCTCATACCAAGGGACCTCAGTATTTTGGAGTACTCCGTAGAGAAGGCAGCAGGAGGAGAGCTGTGAAGATAAGGCAGGCAGGCAGGGGCTCCTGAGTGCTGTGAGTCCCCATCACTCAAAACACAAAGAGAAGAAGGTGGTAGAATTGTTGGAGACCAGACATTGGCAGGTCCAGGGAGGTGTAAAGCTGAGTCTCAGAAGCTGTTCACAGTTAAAAAAAAAAAAAAAAAAAAAAAAAAAAAAGAATGTGCCAGAGATATATTGTGTCTTATTGGATATTTATGGCTATAAACCCAATACCTTAGATTTCCTGGTTGTTTTTTTGTTTTTGTTTTTTTTTTTGGTTTGTTTTTTTTTTTTTTTGTTTTTCAAGACAGGGTTTCTCTGTATAGCCCTGGCTGTCCTGGAACTCACTCTGTAGACCAGGCTGGCCTCGAACTCAGAAATCCACCTGCCTCTGCCTCCCAAGTGCTGGGATTAAAGGCATATTTTAAAAGATACTAGGAAACAGGAAAACAGGATGGATTTATTTACATTTTGAACAAACAAGGAGGTGTCTAATTATAGCCCCCACTGCGCTTTGTGGCCATTTTATAGTTTATGAGACAAAGGCTATCACATAAGAAAATGTATGTATGAGCCCAGAGCTCAGCCCCCTAACTCAAGTCTCTGGTGGGAGAGCATAACAGGCTTGTACCCAGACAGCCTCAGTGGGAAGCACATGTAGAATGTGGCCCTTAATGGGCAGCCTGAGTGAGGCTGTGTCCACCTGCACACAATACTGATGACACTTCCCCTCGGCCTTCTTCACTAGGGTTGGGAACAGCAAAGGGAGGTCACATGTAGTTTGCTGATGCCAGTTTCTATAGAGAAGTGTTACCCTGCCACACTCACACTCTACCAAGGACTTAGGTACAAGAGGAACCAGGATAGGGCAGTATGAGATACTCAAGGTGGCTGAGTGGATGGGAGAGCAGACCAGACAGAGAAAACAGTTGGCACCCTGGAAACACAAAGGGGCTTAACCTGCAGCAGCCCCAAAAGGTGCCTATGTGTATAGGAGGCCCCAATATAGCAGAGAAATGGCTAATGGAAATGTCCCTGTCTCCCACTACCTGGGTCCTTATCCCACCCTCCTTCAAGAATGGAGCAGGCAGCCAGCGAGGACAACCACCAGAAGGTGCTTTTGCTGCCAATTTGGGATTAACAGCTTTAAATAGGATAAAACATCTTTAAACTGGTTGGCACACAGGTTTTGACAATTTAAATGGATCAAGTTTGAGTTCTTGATAGCAGAAAGATGGTAGCCAAGGGCTCTTCCAGCTCTGAAAAGTGTTACAGCTTATAAGTTCTTAGAGGGCTCCAGGACACCAATACAGAGCAGGCCCTTGCAGAACAAATCTGCTAGTCCACAACAGGAGCACCTAGAGCAGCAGGGTGAAAGCTGCTAAAGTAGAGCTACTAGGCATGTCCCAGAGGCTGCCTCAAATGAACTTTGTGCATAGGGACAGTTCCATCCCCTGCCTGTCTTGAAGGCAGCCTTCACTGAGGGTGGCCTTCCTTCAGTGAAGGAACAACTGGCTGGAGCCCAACCTGACATCTTCTTTTTTGATTCCTCCCTCCGGCAACAGTTCTGTCTCTGCAGTCCCCAGAACATCGATTGTACTGGGTACCCTCTGGACCCTGGTTGGCTGAATGCGGGTATGCAAGCAAAGTGAAAAATAGGACCAATCAGGGAAGAGTTGTTAAATCTGGTTGGGGAGGGAAACTAACACTTAGCACCTGCCCCCGCCCCCCCCCCAAATTTGCTAACAGTTCACAATCAGATTGAGAAGACTGTCTACAGAGGCAGGAACACTTGAAAGACTTTTTTTGTTTGTTTGTTTGTTTGTTTTTTGTTTTTGTTTTTTTTTTTTGTCTATTCCTGCTAGCTATGGAAGCTCAGTGGGGAGATCTTGGTCAGGTCGTTGCTGTTTTTACTTTTGTGGCAGCAGAGTACACAGTTGTGTAACACTTGCAAGTGTGCCTGTGGTGTTCTTGGGGTCCTTTGCTGCCTATAGAACATGACGTGGTCATCAGGGAGAGGAGTGTGGAACTGTGGGCTCCAAGTTCTCTGTTCTCTATTGCTAGAGTCTGGTTGGGTGTCTGTATATAGAAAAGCAACCCAGGACCCTGAGCTAGGAGATCCTGGGACAGCACACATACCTTACGGAAGGAGAAACTGAGGGCCAGCAAGGAAAAGGATGTGCTATAAATAGCAAATAAATCCAGGCTACACTACAACCATGACCTTTATCTTCTCTGTACCTCAGTCATGACTTGAAGGGATGGGACATAACCATCTCAGGGTTGTTTTTACAGGAGACAATCAAAACCTATCAGAAACAGCCACACTCTGCAGTATCAAAAACAACTTGCAAACAATCTTGGTCCCATAAGCTTAATGCTGTGTAAAGTGTAATGTGTTCAGTGGACCACAGAGAACACTGCAAACAGTTATGAAATGTGTGAAAGACAAAGTCCTTTGTAAATTGCCCATATCCCTGATAAGTCATAGTGGGAAGTGGGAGGTGCTGAGTGCCCTGTGAACTAGAAAGGGTCTCAGAAACTGCTGGGCCTCCTCTCAGACCTGTTCCTTCTAAGCAGCAGAGCACTTTGCAAGCTGTCATGAGCCATGCACAGTGCCCAGTCACCTATGGTATGCCTTAACTGCACAGCACTTGGTAAACCACAGGCAATCTATGAAGGACAGAGCACCTTATAAACTATCAAGTTCCCCATGACTTACAGACTGGAGAGAGACCTCGTAAAGATACTACAGAATGCAAATGCCTGCGTGAGAACCTCAAAGGGTTTGTGAACAGTCATGATCTTTATGAACATCAAGTGAAGGCTTGGTTGTGCTGTGGGTGCTTCCAGTTATGAGGGGGCTCTTCACCCCTGGGTCACTGTACTGTACCTCTCTCTTCTGCCCACCTTAGAAGAGGCAGGGCCAGCTGAGTCACAATAGGAGGTGGACAGGGACTGTGAAGAAAGGTGGCTGTAGCAAACTGCCATATTCCGCAGGTTCATGTTCTGAGATCCTTAGCTCCATGGTGATGGTGTTAGGAGTGTGGACTCTGGGAAGTAACTAGATCACAAGAGCAGAGATATCATGAGTGAAGTTAATACCTACAAGCTAGCTTCCCTGTTCTACTTATGTGACAAGAGTGAGAGGCTGCCATCCACGAGTGTCAGCAGGCACTCAGTCTTTTTACTCCTTGATGATGGACTGCCAGTTTTGAGAACTGAGCGCAGTTCATATCAATGATCTGTTTGCCCTGCAGGCATGATGCTTTTAGAACATAGACCTGGAAGCTGGTGGCAATGGGAAGTGGGGCTACTCGGTCCTTCACAGAAGCTAAACTGACCTCCACTGGTCGTCAGGTTCCAAGAACAAACCCTTTCTCCCTTGGAACAACTGCGAAGACTAGTTTGCTACTCTCCTTATGGTCTGGAACAGGGTGGGATAGCACTCAGTGAACTCTGGGCTCTTACCTCTGACCCCCTAAGCTATGTCCTTTTGTTACCCTCCCCTGCAGCATGTCAACCTATGTCACAAACCTGGATGATACTGAGTCAACTAAAAGACCCCCATCCGACGATTACGAAGGAAGTGTCTCTTCAGTGGCGCTTGTGGACAAAATAGAAAAAGAACTACCTCCCTCCCCCTCCCCTGAGAAGTATGTTTTCCCCATGGCTCAAGTTGGCAGATTAGGGATGGCTCATTACAGGATTCCCTAGCTTGGAAACAGGCCATGAAGGTCTACCATAGCGTGCCTTAGGCCTTGGTAATCTGTGTCCCTAGGGGTGTAGGCCAGGCCAGCCCTTGATTGACAGCCTGTTTTGCAGTGTCCCACTGGGTGTCAGGGTTGTGCCCCGGGTGATACACTTTGTAGCAAGGCTCCAAGTCCAGATTCATCTGTCAGAGGGATGGAGGATGCTCTCAAGTCCAGCAAGTTTGATTGTGATGGTGACAGGGAACCAGATACCAATTCTGCAGTGTCCTCCTTTCCAGAAAGATAGAAAAGTGCTAGAATCAGACTACTGGCCCAAGATGGAGCTGTCGCCTGCCACTCTCGCTCTAGGGCCGTGCCCTCATCAGCTAAGCCAGACTCCCTGCCTGTTCCCTTGATGCCTAGCACCTGCATCTTCCCATTGTGTATTTAGGGTCAAACCGCTTGAAGTGGAACCAGAGCCTTTCACCAAAACAAGGAGGAGCAGTAAAAGGACCACTGGCTTTAAGAAGTCAAACTCTAAGAAGTGACAGCTGGATAGCCAGCGATGCCCTCCCCACACCCAGCCCCACCACCTGGTCTCCCACCCCCTTCAATAAATGCATGTGCCTCCAGAGTTTGGATGAGGCGGTGGGGGGTAGGACAGGCCCAGCTCTGACTCCAAGAAGGCCAGAAGTCCCCACAGCTAGTTTCAGGCTGAGTTCTTGAAAACTTGCTATCCCCAACTCAGAGCTTTCTCTGTGGCCAGGAGTAAGCCTGAGACTACCATTCTGGGGAACAAAATGTCTCATGGCCAAGGGCCTGCCCGCTCAACCATTCAGCAACCCTAGAGAGCCTCAGCAGGGGCTGGACTGTGTCTCCCATCCTCTGCTGAGTGGGAAAGACTTCTGGTAGAAAGAAGAGGAGGAAGGAGAAGGACATAGAAGGGGAGAAGAGACTGAAGGAATGTTGAAAAGAGATGAGGAAGCAGGCAGGAGAGAGAAGGATGGAAGGGCAGAGAGGGGTACCAAAGGAAGAAGGGGAACAAGAGGAAGAGGAGAAATGGGCTGAAGGCCAGAGTCTGGCAGGCACCCTGCAGGATCTCATTCCTGTTTAGCCCAGCAATGGAACATGTGGGTAGACTGGATTCTCATTTTCCTGAGTTCATGGTCCTGGAGCATCTTTATTAGTATCCAGAGGCCCCAGGCAGCTATCCTCTGGGGTGCATCTCTCATGACTGTATGATTCCGGACCCATATCCCCATAGCAAAGATTGTGGAAGGTCTGCCTTGGCCTTTGTGCCTAGAATAGAGTCCAGGTCCCAAACTCCAGGCAGCATTTGGTGATGTATTTTACAGATAAGAGCAAGAAGGCAAACGGCTAAAGTTCTGTTCTGTCTTTGTAGATAAGTACTCCTAAACCTGGTGAAGATTGGAACCAAGGCCTCTGCTCAGGCTATAGTCTGAAATAAAGCCTCAGACCTGCACCTCTCTGACCTTTAGACTGTGTGCTCAGCCGTGCTCACATAGATATGCTAAGTAGTTAGTGCTCTGCACAGGAGAGGTAGGGTAGGTCCTGG
>JADRCD010184606.1:12074-33864 GCA_019843815.1 Montemys delectorum
GGGGGGGGGGGAGGAGGAGGAGGAGGAGGAGGAGGAGGAGGATAGGGCAGAGTAGAGGAAAGCCTTACTTCATGGAAATGCCAGAAGAATGTGTAGGCTTCCCTCCACAGTGGCTCGCACAAAGACAGGAAGGTGCTGGACTGTCTGAGCTGTGAGTAGTGTAGGACTTCTTAAACTTTTCCCATTTGGGACCAAGAAATTTTTTTTACATAACCCTGGGCATATAGGTATGCAAATCAAACATTTACTGATAATAATAAATGTATTTAAAAACATGTGACTTTCCATTTATTAAGGATGAAAGCAACTTTGCATCTTTGTGTAATGAACATGTTTATGTATTTTACATAATCTTGCCTGAATGTTCAATGCTGTAGAACTTAGAGCATCCTGTCACTCTGAAGAATTGATAGGTATTCTGATTTTATAATCATCAATGCTAAGGATCATCAATGCTAAGAATGCCACTTTACACAAATATAAAGTGGCAGGAGGACACTCAGGGCTGTTTTAGAAATGGTTGGGCAATTTTAAAATAATCCATTATGTCCTAGAGATAAAAGTTGGTCCAAGGTCACTCCCCATATAATAGACTAAAGAAGCAAAACCAAACAGTAGCTTCACTGGTGAGGAAATGCAGCAGGCACAATCTCAGCAAACCAAAACTAGACCAGCACCTCAACTTGGAAAGGTTGATGAGAAAAACCTTCAGCAAACGCTTTCTTCACAGAGACTCATTAATTGCCAGTGAGGCTAGAAAGAAGGCAAGACTGCCGCCAGCCTTGCCATGGATAGCGTGCACTGGGACCTGAGCCCCCCCCCCCCACACACACACACACAAAAAGAAAGCAAAGGACAGGGCATGAGAGGAAAAGACCAAACGGAGTCACTGCAGATGGCCGTTCTCTACCTAGAAAACTGTGACATCAGAGAAAAGCATAAGGTTACTTTCTTACCACAAAAGGCCCAAGATGCAGGATCTGTGAGTGATGTGGAGTCCTGAGCAGAAATGACATCCATCAATGCTTTGATCCCAGAGTGAACTGAAGCCGAAAGGGGGAGTCTATCCACCAGAAGCCCGGCATGTCGACCCAAGGCCATCAGGGCACACCACAAATCAAGGCTCCTAGTAGCCGAGGTCCCTCATGCCTCTCACCCCTTTTTCATAAAGTAAAGCTGTTCCCTGCACTCTCCCCCCAGCTGTGCTGAGACTGAGCAAGCAGCTTTGGCTTCTGGGTCTCCACGTCTTCAGCCATAAAATGTGATGTGCTAGGGTAGCAACCCCAGATATAATGCATTGAGTGCCATTAGCTTGGGTTTGGAAGGTGTATATGAGAACAAATTATAATTATTAAGCATATCGCGCTATTGCCATTTTCCACATTAGCAGGGCCCACCTACCTGTGGGTTGTCTCCCAGGCTCCAGCATCAGGAAGGGTTAAGGAGCTTGGCTAGCGGCCAAGCAGAAATAGTATTGGCTTTGAGCAACATAGCATCCCCATATCTGTGCAATCTTCCTCCTCCAGCCCAGCCTTTAGAAATGAAAGCCTAGCCTAGCTGAGGCTCCCCTGCCCGGTGCCTCCTCATGACCTCAATCAGGGAGAGTGGGTACTCTCCTCTCAGCTCCATCAGCCCCCCAGCTCAAAGAAAGCTCTGAATCGCCTTAAAGCTGCCAGTTCACATGTGGGAGAGAGAGACTGAGTTGTGCTCACTGCTGGTCCAGTTTGAAGGAAAGAAAATGGGAAAAGGAAGGCTGAGGGGTTCTGAGGTGCAGAATGGGGGCTGGGGGATTACTGTGACCAGGTGCCCTGGGTCTTAGCTCATCCTGCTATGGACCTGAGCAGGGGGGTTTCCAGCTACAGATTATGGCCCACGAATGAGTTAAAAACTCCATCTGGAGAATGTGATCCACATTTTGAAGAAGATAGCTGGAATAGGATGCCATGGTGCACGTAGAAAGGTGGCAGGCCCCTCTTTCAGCCACCCTGAGTGTAATATCTGAGACACAGGCTCTGGAGCACACATCACCCCCTTGCCCCAGCCATCTATGTGTGTGACCTCAGATACTCTTATTTAAAATGACTGTTGTTGGAGAACCTAGTTTACTGTGGATGGTACCATCCCTGAGAAGGTGGTTTTTTTTTGATCATCTAGAAAAGCCAGCTGAGCAAGTCACGAGGAACAAACCATCAAGCAGCATTTCACTATAGCCAGCCTGTTTCAGTTCCTGCCTCTGGGTTCCTGCCCTGTCTTCCCCTGATGATGGACAGTGATACGGAAGTGTAAACCAAATAAGCCCTTTCTTTTATTATTATTATTATTTATTTATTTATTTATTATATATAAATACATTGTAGCTGTCTTCAGACAACCAGAAGAGGGCGTCAGATCTCATTACAGATGGTTGTGAGCCACCCATGTTGGTTGCTGGGATTTGAACTCAGGTCCTTCGGAAGAGCAGTCAGTGCTCTTACCCACTGAGCCATCTCTCCAGCCCCTCAAATAAGCCCTTTCTTCCCTAGGTTGTTTCTGGTCCTGGTCTTTGCCACAGACACAGAAAGCAAACTAAGAGTCCGTGTGGTGTGGTGTATGCACATGTGAGGGTGAGTGTGCACAGCTGTGCATGCAGAGAGGCCAGGGGAGGACACTGGGGCTCCTGCTCTATCTTGCTTCACATGAAGACAAAGTCTTGCTAACCCAAGTCAGGCTGTGGCCATTCTCCTGTCTCCACCCCAGACCGCATAAGAGCTTTGAACTCAGCTCCTCAAGCTTGTACAGCCAGTGCTTTTGCCCACTGAGCTATCTCCTAAGCCCAGGTCTTGGTCATTCTCATAGGCAGGTTATGGTTCCGACCTCATGGTCTTTAAACTGGGTTTCCCTAAACACTGGTTTAACTGCTGGTTAACTGGGTTTCTTTCTATAAGTCACTTGACATCTGTATCTCTTCTTAAGTGCAGTGTCTCTCTGGGTTTTTATTTTGTTAATGAGGTTGCCATCTCCTCCTTATATATATTTATATAATATATATTATATATAATTATAAATATTATCCATGTGTTATATATTATGTATAATATATAAATTGTATACAGTACAGTACATATATATTTATATAGAAGAGTATACACACACACACACACACACACACACACACACACACACATATAAATATAATCCCCCAGAACTGGGATGGAGCCTAGGGCTTTGCACCTGCTAGGCAAGTACTCTATCACTGAGCTTCAGGTTCAGCCCTTGGACAACAGTCTTTTATTGGATATGGATTCTGTAAATATTCTCTTATAGTCTGTGGCTGTCTTCTCATTTTTTTTTTGTTATGTTTTGCAGAGCAGAAAAATTTAAGTTTAAGTCCAGCTTGCAACTTTTTCGTCCATGGGCCACATCTTTGCTTTTGTAGCTAAGACGACATTGTCGTAATCAATGTTATTTAGATTTTTCTCCCGAGTTTTGTAGTCTGACTTTTTACCCTCTGGCCTAACACGAATCCCAGGTTAGCCTTCGTGACAGGCTTAAGTCCTGTGCAGATTACTGTTTGTCACACACCTGTGCTGCACTACCGTCATGCACATCATACCACCTTTGCTCCTCTGTGAACGGCTGGATCGCAGCACGTGTGTGGCTTTCGCTATGGGTTCTCTTCTTGTTTCACGGTCTGTTTGCTTGTTCTTCACCATGGCCACAGAGACTTGATGCTGACTGTGACATAGTATGTGTGGCAGTCCAGGGGTGTCGCCAAGCTTTGTTCTTCTGTCATTTTATCAGAAGTGCAAATCGAAACACCAAGATGTTAAGTCATTTGCCCAATGTTGCAGCCTCTTTCATGGCTGGTGGGAAAGCAAGCTGATGCAGTCACTTGAGAAAGCATTAAACTCAAATCTTTGGACTCCACAGCTTGCATTTGGGACCTAGATTAAAACAGGAAATGAGGAGGGAGGAGAGAGAAAAGGAATAAGATGCATGATAGTCACTCTTGATTGTCAGCTTCCTAGGATTTCAGATGACCATGGAAACAAATATGTGGGCACGTCCATGAGATGATGTTACCTGTGTTAGGTTAACTGAGAAGACCCACTCTGAGTAAGAGTGCCACCATGCTTGTGCTGAGGTCTACAGACTAGGTGTAAAGGAGAACGTGCACACCGGCCTTCATCATGACGCTCTCCTGCTACGGACACGATGATGTGGCAAACTGTTTTCATGCTCTTGCTGAAAACAGGAGTATCATGACTTCCCGCCATGATAAATAGATGTTCCTTCCTTAGTTTGCTTTTTTCGGGCATGTGGGGCTTTCTTTTTGTTTGTTTGTTTGTTTGTTTATTTGTATGTATATGTCAGGTATTTGAGAAGGTGACTTTTACAGGAGATAACAATAGGATGTCAGGCTCTACTATATCTCCTGAAACCACCAATGGTGCCAAGTAAGGTTGTGCCAAGCTGTCCACTTAAGTAGCAGATAATTCCCCCAGGCAACACGTTTCTTCTCTCTGAAAGCAACATATTTGTGCATCCCAGAATGTGTAGCTCCTACCTAACCACAGCATTGAACCAGACACAAAACCATCCCTTGTCCTGTGAGGAGAGAAACACCAGACCCAGTCAGTATCAAGTGTGATGTGTCCAGTATTGACAGGGGCTGTGGGGACAGTGAAGGGAGAGTCTGATTGAAGAAGTGACTTTTGAACAAGGCCTTGAAGGAAGTGAGAGACGAGCCATGCAGATGTCTCGAGAGGAAAGCCTTCTAAGCAGAGGTCCTGCCTGGGATGGGTACATACTTGCAGCAATGACTGGACAAGGATTTTCCAGGTCTCAGAGGACTAGGACAAAGGAGCAGGGAGCACTGACGAGGAAGGGGAGTCATAAGGGACCAAGAGACTTGGGGGAGGGGCTTGGAGTCCTAGATGAACTTTGGCTCTTACTCTAAGGAAGAGGAACCACAGAGGTGCTGAGCAAAGTATGGCCATAGCCAGGTTGACTTGGACAGGGTCCCCACAGCTGTTAGCAAGAATCATCTCAGGCGCAAGATGGAGGCAGGGAAAGGGTGAATACGTTTTAGAAATCTAGCTAAGATTTCTTAACCAATGACCTGTGAGGTAGGAGGGGGAAAAGGTGGCAGGAATGTCCTGAGGTTTCTGGAGAAGGTTCTAGAATCCTGAGGAACATGGGATGCCAGGAGCTAGGATTTGTATGTAAAAGGCCATAGGTCCCTTTGCAGAAGGACTAAAGAAAGGCTAACAGCAAAGATTTTAGCAAAGTCCCTCTTCAGGGGTGTCCAGCCTTCCCTTCATTCAAAGGTCTGCAAGGTGGTTCAAGTCAGACATTGCTTCACGGGCCAAGGTTCCTTCTTGCCATAATCCAATGTAGTCTTTCATGTGAGGATTTTTCTGCTTATATAGATTAAACAAAAATGCAGTAGGGTTCTTATCTACTTCACCTATGGAAACACCATGGCCGGTTAGCCAGCTTCAAAGATCCACGAGTCATGTCACCATAAAAATCTCTCTGCCTGTGCTGACTGTGATGGATCAAGGCATTATGGACACACGTTGCCGATTATGATAACTCCAGTCACCTACCTCTGGTGAGTCAGTATGGCTAACTAGCCCCTGCTACTTGGGGACCGATGAAACCCATCGCATTTAATTCATCTGAGCAGCAGCATCTTTGACCCTAAGGTCTGGCACATGGAAAAAGAGTGACAGAGTGCTCTTCGGGTGTGATGCTACCCTCTCATCATTTTGTGTCTGAAAGGCTTAGTGAAAGTCATTGTAGACACTTAGGTTTTATACGGTGTAAAACACACTCAAGCGTACACTCACCCAGTGTATCTAGTATTACAATTTCCCTAAACCTTTGTTGTTGTTGTTTTGTTTTGTTTTCAAAGCAGGGTATCTCTGTATAGCCCTGGCTGTCCTGGAACTCACTCTGTAGACCAGGCTGGTCTCGAACTCAGAAATCCACCTGCCTCTGCCTCCCAAGTGCTGAGATTAAAGGCATGTGCCACCACTGCCTGGCCCAATTTCCCTAAACCTTAAAATCCCTTCCTCAACCAAGTCAAGTGGCACTTCCAGCTCCTTTTCAATAGGCTATCTTTTGACAAACTCTTTAGCCAACTCATAGTTTTGATACTTTTTAAAAAATGGTGTGTGATAGATAAACAGAATATATGCATTTTGGTTATAGGTCTAGAGGCAACTATTGATGGGCCCTGAGGAACATCAGTAGTGTCATGCCTGGCATCTCCTTCAGGAAAAGTCACTGCTGGCTTAGCAGATAGTGAAGGATTAATTTCCTCAGGCAGAGGTGGGAAAGGCGATACTCAGGCATTGTGAATATGGGTGCATTTTCTGCTAAGGGTAGAGAGAGTTCTTCCTCAAATGAGATAAATCCTTGAAATTCTGAGGTTCAAAGTTCACAGCCTCAATAGGGTCCCATACATCTTCATTGCGTCCTAGGGTCCCACCCTTCATCGGTATGGCCTTGTCTTTAACTGTCTACCTTCGCCAAGGCTGGGAGATATTCATTGCAATGTGTCCAGTTAGTTATTCATGAAGGCTTCAGTTTGATTTTTTTGCAACTTGAGCTCTCTAGCTGCTGGAAAGAAGATTCCCTTCCTGGGCACACACAGAAACCTTTAGACTGTCTCTGTGCATCTGGAGCTGGTCTGTTTTATCGACGAGTTCATTGGTGTCCTTCACCATACTCTGAGATTCGAGGAGCTGGCTAATTTTATTGTAGAGCTCGTTCCTTACTTGTCTACAGATGAGACGTGCAACTTGCCAGTCTCATTGTTTTCCTTATTCTTTTTTTTCTTTTACAAATTGTCAAAATTTTTATAAATGCAGTCCCCAGATCTGTTGCCTCTAACAACTGGTGACTCGGGAGACTCATGTACATTGGTCTCCTTCAGTTTATAAACGGTTTACACCATGGGCTTTCAGTGCTTTCCAAGCTCCCAGGAGAGGCTTCAGTAACTGCGGGTATCAGCAAACTGGAAAGCCTGTTCCAGATACTTTAAAAAATCCATCCTAGGGCCTGGTGAGATGGCTTAGCAGGTAAGAGCATCGACTGCTCTTCTGAAGGTCGTGAGTTCAAATCCCAGCAACCACATGGTAGCTCACAACCACCTGTAATGAGATCTGACACCTTCTTCTGGTGCATCTGAAGACAGCTACAGTGTACTTATTTATAATAATAAATAAATCTTTGGGCTGGAGCAAGCAGGGGTTGACTGGAGCGAGCAGAGTCCTAAAGGCAATTCCCAACAACCAGATGAAGGCTCACAACTATCTGTACAGCTAGAGTGTACTCATATAAATTAAATAAATAAATAAATCTTTTTAAAAAAATCTATCCTAGGCTGGAAAGATGGCTTGGCAGTTAAGAGCACTGCCTGCTCTTCCAGTAGTTCTGAGTTCAATTTCCAGCAACCACATGATGGCTCATGACCATCTGTAATGGGATCTGATGCCCTCTTCTGGTATGTCTGAAGAAATTGACAGGTACTCGCATATATAAAATAATAAATAAATATACTTTAAAAATTCATCCTTATACTTCTTTTGCTCTGGAACTACTTCTGGTGCCAAAATCTATACTTTAGTTCAAGTTCTCTAGAAAAATAGAACTGATAGAAAGAACACCAACACACATGTGTACATGCAGGTACACAAGTGCATGCACATACACACATGCACGCGTGTGTACACACACACACACACACACACACACACACACACACACACACGAGATTTATTAGTGTGGTTTATAGGCTGTGGTCCAAATTTTCCAACAATGGTTGCCTCTGGTAGAAAGTTCAAGAATTCAGTGGTTTCTCAGTCCATGATGTTGGATGTCTCGGCGAGTCTTCATTATAGGCTGTAGTCTCCAAGAAGTAGGCTCTAATACCACTGAAGGAATGAACCTGCCAGTGAGAGTGAGAGCAAGCAGGCAAAGATCAAGTGCTTGCTTCTTCCACTTCCTTTACATAGGCTGCCACATAAGCTGTGGCCCAGATAGGATCAGCTTTCCCACCTCAAAGATTCAATCAAAAAAAATTCCCCACACAGGTGATCCCAACCACTTGGGTTTTAGTTCGTTCCAGATGTAGTCAAATTGACAACCAAGAATAGCCATCACACCACCTTTGCCCTTGCAATGAGGCCAGCCTGGTACACTGTTTCCAGGGTCTGGCCCTTTTAAATTTAGCTGCAGGAAAAAGTAGTTTGTGCAGGCCTGGACAATCAGCAACAGGAAAAAGTCATCCAAGGGGAGTGCTCAATGAATTATGGAGGCATTGTTCCCAAGCCTGAGGAGCCAGTGGTGATCTCTCTGAGCTCAGTGACCAGCCCAGGGCTGCAGGCTCAACTCTGCTAGCTGGATCAGGACAACACAATGTGGCTAGCCAAAGGCAAGAAAGAAAAAGAAGGAGGAGAAAGAGGAAAAGAAGTAAGAGGAGGGGGGAAAGAGGAGGAAGAAGAGGAGGAGGGAGAAGAAAGAGGAGGAGGGGGAGGAGGAGGAAAGAAAAACAACAGGGGAAGAAAAATACTTGAAATTCCTTGTGTCTGGGGATAGAACAACATTTCTAGAAAGTCAACAGCCAGGGAAAGGCTGCTGCTGTCCTGGGTGGGGGCCTCCCAGAGCAGGAGGAAGTTGCAAGCGATATTTTGAGATATTTTCAGTCTAGTGTGATGTCGATTGATTTTCCAAAACACCAGTAACCCCCTGCTGAAGGGAGGGCTGAAGTTGGACTGGGGCTAGCCAGAGGTGGAGCAGGGTGTAGGACCAGCCTGGATGTAAACAGGAGCTGACTTAATTAGAGAGTTCCAGGACTTTAGATGACTGGCTTACAGCCTCCATAGCTAGCTCTACAGGTTTGTGTTCTAGACCTCACTTTTGGTGGAAAAAACAAAAACAAAACAAAACAAAAAACCCAACACAGGTAAAACTGGGTCCTCTACACAGAAAGCCTTCAACATAGCCAGGCGTGTTCTTCTTGCCTTCCTCTCCCAGGGGGTGCTCTCTATTATACAACTACTCCTGCTTCTGCAAAGCAGATGGGAAAAAGAATAATGTTTACGGAGAAGATAGCCATGAACAGAGAGCAGGCAAAAGCTGTCCTAATGGAGCTGATCTGGTGAGGGGACATAGTATGCAAAATGAATAGCATGTGTAGCCTGTTGGAAGTGGAGGGCACCATGAGAAAATAAAGCAGAGAGTTGGGTAGGAGTGTTCTGGAGCAAATGGCCAGGAGGATGGATGTGCCTTTCCCTCCAGTTGGGATCTGCTATCCTGCCTTGGGTCACAGCTCCTGCTCTGACTCCCATCTGTTCCAGTGTCCTGGGATCTCCTTGCTCCAGGCTAAACAGGACCAAGTTCCTTGAGAGAAGCCCTTTTTACTCTTCTCCAGAGCTGACCTCTTGCGTGGAGGCAGGCAGACCAACCATCTTAAGCCCTCCATCATATGGAATGCACCTACAGGTCCCCTTTAGTGTCTTAGCAGTTGCATGCTATTGTCCCCTGAACTCACGAACCTGATGTCATAAACGGTTAACCACCCTGATCAACCATCCCAGGTCCTCCACCTAGTACGGTGTGGGCTCCCAGACCCAAGAGCTGGAGTCTGTGTTTGTTCTGTGATTCCTTTCTGTGGCATTCTATCCACAAAGCTGGCAGATGTCTTTTTGACACAGAAGTAGACCTCACATAAGAAAATATGAGCCAATATTCCCAACCCACAAAGAGAAATTGGTAATAAAAATGCAAAACAAAAAGAAGGGGGACATGGCCAAAGAACACGATGGGGCCGTTCCATTGACACAGAAATGTACATGGCCAATAAACAACTGAAAGATGTGAGCTTCCCAGGCAGTCATAGAAATGCAAATTAAAAGAACAATAGGATGCCATTTTTCTCCTATCAGATTGGAGAAAATATGAAATATTGATGACATCCAGTACCAGCAAGGAGCGAGGCAGCCAGCAGTTTTGACACTGCTGTTACAGTGAGAGCCATACAACCTTAGGGAACAATCATCTGTGTTAAAGTCTCAAGTGTTGTACGCCCTTTGATCAAGTAATTCCATATTGGAGAAGTGATTCTGCAAAGCCTTCTGCAGGCACAGAAGATGCCTTGTGCAGGAAGGTTTGCGGGCGAAATAGAAGGGAATGGGAATGTGGGTGGACAGGGTGATGGTGGATGCACGGTATAGGGCAGCCATTGTCGCATCAGCACCGATGGACCCGCCATAGAGCTCCAACAGTGTCTGCTGAGCATCTGCCTCTTCAAAGTCTCTTTGTCTTTGTCACGTGTATGTGGTTTGCATGTATGTGTGTAGGTATATTGACATCTGTGTGGGTCATGTGTGCAGTTGTACATGTACATGTGCTTGAGTGTGTGTGTGTGTATGTGTGTGTGTGTGTAAGCCAAGGGTTGATATCAGGTGTCTTCCTCAATCACTCCTTTCCTTACATTTACTGAGACAGTCTTTTGGCAAACCCAAAGCTTGCTGAATTCAGCTGGTCTAGCTAGCCAGCTTACCCTGGAACTTAACCTTGTCTCTGCCTCCCCTGAGCTAGGATTGCAGGGTGGCTGTCATTCCCACCTGTCATTTATGTGAGTTCCAGGGAATCTGAACTCTGGTCCTCATGCTTGGGCAGCAAGCACCTTATGCAGGGAGCCACCTCCCTAGCACTAAAAGTCATTTTGAGCAGTTCCGGTGGTGATCTGCCTGTAATGCTATCTTGCCATGACATTTTAAGACACCACAGCAGGAATCAATTCAAAGACCAGGTGGAAGGTCATCCCCTCCCTGCCTAGTGGGAGCTTTACCCTGCTCTTCCCAATAGATGCTCCAGTGCTCAGTGGTCCTCTCACTTGAACTAACAAGAATCCCACAATTCACTAGACCTTGTGAGTTCTCCCTGCCACAATGTCCATAGCTTCATTTTCTATGTCTCATCCTACTTGTTTTGTGAATGAAACCAGTTCCAGAAACTCTGCAGAGAGGCTGGGCTGGATTTTCTAATCCAGGGCAGCAGTCAGTTATTGCTTTGCATGCCAACTCTGAATACGGAAGGAGTTGCTGGCAGGGCTATGCAGAACTGAATTCTAAAGCTACGTCTAGGGTCTACTATTAGGAGAACTAGAATTTGATTAGTGATGTCTGCCCTGGGCAACCAAGGAGGAGAGAAGTGCTCAAGTTACTGCCTGACGATGGACATCCTAGGTACATATGTGCATGCCAAAATGCACACAGAATCACTTAGAGTTTAGTAACATGCAGACTCTGGTCTAGCAAGTGTGGGCAGTATGAGTGTCTTTTGTACTGACAAGTTGCAGGATCATGCCATATTGCTGATCCTGGGACAACCCTTTGAGGACAAGGAACAGGATCTTGGAGCTGTCTTTTATAAGTACTTACTTGGCTCCTTCACCATCTCACACATTTACAAACAGAAGGGACCCTGGCACATGTCCACTGCTTTTTTTTTTTTTTTTTTTTTAACTCTTAAATCCATCACAAGCTCTGATTCTTGGAATAGCTCAGGTGGACTTGGTTGACAAGTGAGATGCTGCGGGAGGAAGGGAAGAATCCACACCAGTCCCTCCTGCTACTCTTCCCCCACTGCATCATCTCCTTTTCCTGGAACCAAAGGCAGCCAGAAAAGCTCCCGTTACTGCCTCAAAGTGCCTTGCTCACTGCCATAAATAAGGCCTCAGTCGAGCAGGCTCCCTGCTGTTCCTGTGACATCTCACAGCAGGCTGGGGCTCCCAAAGCCGGGGAAGGAAAGGAGTTGTGGCCAGACAGCGTGAGTTATGGGCTCCTGGAAGCCCATTAGTCACCCAAGCGAGGGAAGTTAACCCAAGCTTATTAACTCTAAACGTTTATTATTAACATTGATCACCCAACAGACAGCACCCTCCCTCCCACCCCATAGCTGGCCAATTCATTGTGATGAAGGACAAGGATGCAGACGAAGGGGCTCGCCGTCCCCCAGATTCTCCAGGAAATACAAATGATTCAGACAACCTCTAAGGGACCAGAAAGTGTTTCTAATCTGTGACCCTGATGCTTGCCCCTCCCCCTCCCACTAGACCAGGATCTGGGGAGCCTTTAGTCGCCATCATCAGGCACCCACTTCATCAGCCAGGGATGCTTATAAGGGCAAGGAATAAAACAGTCTGACTCTGTCACTCAGCAGCTGATGACCGTGTGCGTGTGTGTGTGTGTGTGTGTGTGTGTGTGTGTGTTGTGTGTGTGTGTATGTGTTTGTGTGTGGGGGGGGACATGACTTCTCTGAGATATGAGGATGCATTCTATCAGTCAACAAATATGTATGTGGTGCCTACTGTGTGCCAGGCACTTTTAGTCCCTAGGAGCCAGTAAAGAGGAAGGCAACTGGTGAAAATCAGCAGCAAGCAGAGCCATTTCAGGCAGAGTGGAACATTCCGTCCACACTGTGGTCCAGGGCTACTAGGGGTGTTAGGACAGTATTGCCAAGGTGTCCGTTCCAAGGAGATGGCACTTGAGCTGAGTGAGTGACAGGAAGGAGAGAGGCAGCCATGGAAAGATCCTGGCACATAGGAGCCCAGGTGGAAGAGCAAGCATCAAGGAGGAAGAACACAGGTCGGGTAGAGGTAGCATGTGCAGTGTGGTAATAGGAAAGAGCCCAGAGTCATCCAGAGGCATGAGTGAGGGGAGCTGGGTGGGAGAAGGACGAGGGGCAAGACAGTCTGGGACTTGGTTGATCCTGGTGGGACCTGGAGCTTTATTCTCAGTGTAGTAAGGAGCTGCTGGATGGTATTCAATTATCCCAACCCTCTCCCCCACCCCCACCCCACCCCGACAGCTTGTGCCAGGCTCGTGACGTGTAATGGACACTGGGTACGTCTACCTCATTCCCTGATGCAGTGGTACCCACTAATGGCTATGAGCATTTCCTGGGTGGTCAACAGGTACCTTGCTGGAGTTATGTCCTCTTCTCTAGGAGGTGCACTTAGTGGACCCATATGTCCCAGAGTTTCTAGGGAGGAAGCAGGTTCCTATGAGGCCATAGCTTCCTCCTGCCCTCCTGTTTCCCATCTTTCCAGTGAGGGCAGGTTTTCAATCGTTCATGGGAATCTAGATTCCTGGCTCCAGTTCTGTTCCAAGAGACCAGGACTGAATCTATAGGGGTTTGGCCAACTGGTGAACATCAACGCTGAGCCCTACAACTTCTCTTTACCTGGAACATTCCTGACTTTACATCAGAAGTCATACATCCCAGGAAACCTCTGGTCTTGGCAATCATGACTCTTGGACACCCTAGGAAACAGCCACCCTTGCATCTAACCAGCAAGTACTCCTTGGCCTGCCTTTCTGCAGTAGAGCAAGACTAGCTGGCATTATCCTTGCCCTGCTGTGATCATGCTGTAGATGGTGACTCAGACGTATGTCTCAGGAGAGCCTCCTGAGGTAGAAAAATGGACTGTCCTACTAGATAGCCACGGCTTCTTCTTCTTTCTCATTTGACGAGCTCCCTCCATCAGAAGAAAAAGGCTCACAGTGCTACAGAGCTCTTGAGGAGAAACTCTCTAAGGTTGCATGGATCTGAGCCAACAAGCTCTGTCCTTGGTCCAGGAACCCCAGTGATCCAGTCTGGAGTATCTGTCATTCCCACTTTATAGATGAGGATGCTTGGGCATGAAGATGAATTAGGAGTTGTTTAACATCACACAGAGTGGAACAGGGGGAGGATCCCAGGTTCCTCAGGTTCCAGGACAACCGAACTGTTTAAATCTAAGAGATAGGAAGGCACCATCGCCTGCCTCTGTTCTGCCCTTTCCTTGATGCAGTCTCCTCTTGGCTCCGTACCCGCTGTGAGGTGGGTGGACCACCGTCAGCTTGCTGGGCCTCACAACCTATCATCACCATGTAGAATCGTGTGACCCTGTACAAGTAACTCAGCCTTTCTGTGCCTTGAGTTTCCCATGTGTCAGAGCTTTGAGTAGTTGGGTCCCTCAAAGGGTTGGTGGGAAGGTGAGATGAGCTGACCTGGTCAGAGCACTTAGAAATTAGGATAGTCTAAGTCTCAAGTAGAATTGCTTTTTTTTTTTTTTTTTTTAAAGTTAGTATGACTTAGAACGATGAGACTTTTAGCAGCAAAACACTGGAAACAATGTAAGTAGTCAGTAACAGGAGTCTCTAAGTCAAGTAGGGCTTGCCCATTTTAGGAGCTATCTTAGTTAATTAGGAGCAAAGGGAGACAAACAGACTTAGAAAAAAAGAGTGCAAAGTCCAGAACAAGGCCGGCAGCAGATGGATGGCCACAGCCTCTGCCGTGCGGCAGGAAAGGGTGTTGGATGCCAGGAAGCAGGATCGTCACAGGGAGGAATGATTCTGCAAGGCAGCTGCACACCCTATGCCTCTTTCTGTTTTGGCGACTTCTCAGAGGCCGTCCCCCACACCCAGAGCATTAGCTGTGCACATGGACCACCGGTTTCCAACACACATGAGAAACGGAGACAGTGAAGCTGTTTGTGGTATGCACAGACTGACAACAAAGCTACATGGGTTCTGTGGGGTCAGTGGCTCCAGATGATCACAACTCGAGTCAGGACAGGGATGGTGATCCTCTTTTTTTTTTTTTTTTTTTAAGATTTATTTTATGTATGTGAGTATACACTGTAGCTGTACAGATAGTTGTGAGCCTTCATCTGGTTGTTGGTAATTGACTTTAGGACCTCTGCTTGCTGAGGCTATAATAAGTACACCAGACGCACCAGAAGAGGATGTCAAATTTCATTACAGGTGCTTGTGTTGGGATTTGAACTCAGGACGTTTGGAAGAACAGTTGGTGCTCTTACCTGCTGAGCCATCTCACCAGCCTGACAGTTGTCCTCTTACTGAAAAGACAGCTATCCCTTTACTTGGATGTTAACTCACTGTGATGGTTACTTTTTCTTGTTGCTGCAACAAAATAACCACTAAAACAAGACAAAATAAAGATGAGTTAAGGAAGAGCGTGTTTATTTCAGATCAGGATTTAAGGGGATACAGCCTGTCAGAGCTGTAAGCGAGTGAAGTGGCTGGTCCCAGGGTATCTGCAGTCAGGAAGCAGAGAGAGATGAACGCTGTGCTCAGCTCACTTTCTCCTTTGTATTCAGCCCACAATAAAAAAGGCTTTTTATTATGGTGCCCTCCACATTCAGGATGGCCCTTCCCTCCTAGTTAATCCTTTCTGCAAACATTTTCATAGATACACTCAGAGGTGTATTTCCATGGTGATTCTAAGTCCTATCACATTGATCATAAGGATTAACCCTGAGAGTCAGCGCTCCTCCATCTGAGACCATCTCAGAAGGCAACGACATTGAGACAAGTCATCAACATGAAGCCCCAATTTCCTTTGGAAAAAAAAAATGAAAACATGTTTTCTTGTGTCCCCCCCCCACACCCCTCCTCCCACAGCGCACACAGGGCAGTGGAAAAAACAAAATAACCAAGGGAAAAGTCACCCCACGCTTTCCTCAGAGCAGGGGGCTCCCACCTCTGTGGCGCCATAAGGAAGCTGAAGGCTGAGTGAGCAAAACATGTTTTCCTTCAGCAGGGCATCTGTCGGAACTGTGGGAGTCAATTATTGGAAAACAAAAATAAAACCTCAGTCGTAGTAAACACAACCTTCTCGCTGGGAGCAGGAAAACAAAGGCTAGAGCTGGGGTCGGTGTGGCTGAGGGGACCACCGTACATCTGTGCATCTGGAGGAGGCAGGAATCAGGGTTTGGGGAGATGCTGAGTGGGGCATCTACCCTTGCAGAGCAGTGAGTGGTTCTCAACCTTCCTAATGCTGCAAGCCTTGAATACGGTTCCTTATGTTGAGGTGACTCCCAGTCATAAAGTTATTTTTGTTGCTGTCTCATAACTTTACCTCATCATTTTGCAATGGTTATGAATCATAGTATAAATCACTGACATACGACCCCCAAGGGGGTCGTGGCCCACAGGTTGAGAACCATTGTTCTAGCGCCTGCCTTTACCTAATTGTGAATTCTTCAGTCCCCCTCACAGAGTTAGGAACAAACATGCCATAGCCATTCACCATGTGTCTCCACCTATACTGCACACATGCCCACAGAAATGTGCATTTGTATATGCCTGAACACACACACACACAGACACTAACCAGCAAGTTAGAAAGAGCAGCAGCATGTGCATAAGACTCTTTCACCTGCTGAGCTCTTTTCCTGAGGACAGTATCTGGTGCTTACTCAAGTCACTAAGTGCCAGGAACTAGGTTGTAGTTGTGGAGTCACCAGCTTTCCTTCTTTTTTTTTTTTTTTTTTTTGGTTTTTCGAGACAGGGTTTCTCTGTATAGCCCTGGCTGTCCTGGAACTCACTCTGTAGACCAGGCTGGCCTCGAACTTAGAAATCTGCCTGCCTCTGCCTCCCAAGTGCTGGGATATTAAAGGGGTGCGCCACCACTGCCCTGCACCAGCATGCCTTCTTAGCGCATGTGCAGTGGGTGGTAAAATGTTTCTACAGATGAGAGGCTTCCCAAGAGAAAAAGACTGACTCCTGGCTTGTGGGTGGTAGGGTTGTGGCTCAGACCCCCAGAACCCCAAGCTATTCCAGGATTGTCTGAAACTTACACTGTGTGGATTTCCAGTGGGTTTCTGAGCACAGCTCCTGGTAGGGTCCATGAGGAACCTGCCCTTCCCACACTCCTCAGGCAAATGACAACCCAACCGGTGCCTGGAGCTTTAAAGACGTCTCTAGACAGGGCCCAGTTCATTTCTCTAAGTGTTCGTTTTGTGGGAGGGAAGCACAGCAATTAATGACACCCATCACACAAACACACACACACACACACAGACACACACTCACAGTTATTAAGCTAATGAAGGAGGTTTGTCTAGAGCAGTTTCTCTCACCACTGGCTCTGGCTAGAAGAGAAAGCTCACAGTCTCTGCTCCAAGTGTGTCCATAAATCTGAGCTGTCCGCTGGCTCATCAAAGTGCTCCCTTTTGGGCCACCACCTTCCTGGTGCATTGGGGAAGGTCACATTGCCACTTCTCTCTTGCAAACCCAGCCTTTGAGGGAACAGTCGACCCTGTGAAGATGTGAGTTCCTTATCCCTGGAGAAGATTCAGCATTGGTGGCCATAAAAAGTTGTTAGGCATAGACATGCCCCCTAACCCCCAAAACCCTAGCTCTCTGCTGCACACACAGGGTGTGCCAGAACCCTGCCTCTAGATACAACTATACAGCCGGTTATTGGCCATTGGGGTTTCATTTGGTGGCCAGCTGAGATTTTAGGGGTACCCCTTAGACCCCCCAAACTTTAGTGAATCCCATTGCTTCCCAGAGTAAAGACTCTCATCCTGGCCCAGGGACTCCTGCCTTGGAGTTCTAAGTTCAACCTGCCCAGTGTTATGTGACAAAAATGTGACAAAATTCCTGGGGAGATACAGCACACATCTGTCTACTCACCACAGATAGGGAACCCACAACAGACCGAACATGGATACCACAAAAGTCCAATTTGGTGAACCAGTGCACTTTTCTTATAGGAGTAAGGGTGAGGGATTACTAATAGGAGCAGAAACTCCTCAAGCTGTATCGCCAAGGCTCACCCCAGCACAGGTGACCATCACCTGTCCGACAGCTGGCCCCAGCACAGGTGACCTCCACTTGTCCACAGCTCGCCCCAGCACAGGTGACTACCACCTGTCAGAGCGGCTCCTTCCACAGCTAGTTAGTCTGAGAAGACCTCAGTTTTTGTTGTTTACTCTGGTAGGGTGGGGCCTAGAGGATCTGCTCAGTTTCAGGGACTTCCTGAAACTATTTTGAGTTGTTTACCTTCCTACTTAAGGAGCTTTCCAGAAAGATAGTAGGGGTGGGGGTGAGGGAGGTAGGGGATGGCCAGGTCCCACAGGGTGTTTTTTCTTTCTTGTCGGTTCTTAATGAGGAGGAGGAAGAGGGTAGACAGAGGGTAAGACTTTGTCTTGGGAGAAATTTATAGAGTTGCTGAATAATAAAAAGTTTGCTTATCTAAGTCTAAGTTACTATGCTACTGTAGCTGACCTGCCTTCTGTGATCCTCTGAGGCTAGAAACTGCAGTTTCTGGCATTTAGCACCTCATCCTAAAACAGCAGGAGATTAAGGAAAGGATTAATTGCTAGAGCCTTTTCCCTGTTGTCCAGATGCCTCTTGCTTGTTGGGTTAGGGGGCAGTTTGGAGCAATAAACTTCTATTGAACCAGGAGAAGAGAAAACACTCGCAGAAGGAAAAACTTTTACATAAGCGAATATGCATAATCTCACATGAATTCATATACAGATTGATTCATGCTCATTTATACATTTTCATTCAAACCCAGTTGGGACCAGCTTTAATGCATTCTCATGATTACATACTTATACACACACATGCATACATTCTCACAATTACATACTTACACACACATCCATAGTTACATATGCATATGGAGCAAAAGACCCAGCACTCATTCTGGATGAAAAATGGAGCTCCAATCTTTATTACATAGAGAAAGAAAAGGCTTCTACCCTTTTAATGCTAAATGTTCTGTCCCATGGTAGGGAGAAGCCTGCCTGCTCCCTCTCTCTGCAAAATCTTTTTTCTTCTTTCCCTCTGCATTCTGCACATTGCTCTCTTAGTATTTTATGTTACCTATAGTTTCTAAGTTATTCCACTCTGCGTTCTCCTTCTAATCTAAAAAGTGTTCTGTCTAAAACCTTTTCCTCAGCTTAGTTCCTCGATCAGCTCAGTCCGTTCCTCTCACCTCAGTCCTCAGTCCTGACTCTTCTCTTTATCCTCAGCCCTTAAACCTCTTTCAGAAGACATGATCACATGTTAAAAAGTTCATCAAAAGTTCACACAGGAAATCAAGTCATAAATTGAAATAGAAGTTTACAACAGAGAATGTTTACATGCATATCATTAGGAGTAATTATCTAGCTAAACATCCATCACCTGTCTCAGCTCCACAGGTTCACTGAAGTTTTAAAACCATGACTAAGTTATTAGTAAAGTTTTGTATAGATAAACCCAGTCAATATTTTATCTTCTGTCCTAGCACCTATAATAAATTGTTAGTTCCCTTTTTATGACCTTTGGTTAATTGTTTTACAACCTCTTGTAATGTGCTCTGAGTAGGAGAAAGTCTGATTACTATCTAAGAGCAATTAACTGGTGACACATGGGAGACTGGCAGAGTTCTCATTGCAGTTTTGACGATCAGAAAAGGACCTAGTAGCAGTCCCACTATAAATGAGCTTAATAATCACTGACATAATTTTAGGAATTCTTATAGGATCATCATAAAGACTTTAGTCATCTATTTATCTATATAGCATCACAATAGCTTCATTTATTTATTTTTACCTATTTATTTATTTTACACAGGAAGTATTCATGTCTGGAATTTTCCACTTTACAGTTTCGGACTGTGGTTGACTCAGAGCAACTAAAGCTATGAGAATGAGGCTCTAGATAGGGAGAGAGCAAGACCAGGCTGTGGCCTGTCTCCTCAGCACAATGCCTGCCCTAGGAGAGGGGGTTGAAGCTCCTTGCTGCTGTCTCTACAGTTCACAGGAGCACTTAGCATGCAAAAGTGCCCATGTGGCATCTGGTAAAGCTGGAAAAACAAAAGCCACACATCTGATCTCAGGCTTCTACCCCTGAAGGAACCTTTGTCTGGAGGCCATGCTCTCAGGAGGAGATAGTGAGAATGTGCTATGGAAGGCAGAGCAATCGATCTCTGTGTGGGTCAACTTCCCACCACTCTGGGAATGCCTGGGAAGATGCTAGGTAGAGGGTGGAGCCCTACGGTCTGGTAGTCAGCAGCATTCATCCTAAAGCAACCATGGAGCCGCTGCTTTGTGAGGCTTCAGTGCCTGGAGCCGTCTTCAATGATGTCCTTCCTGTTTCACCTAGCCTTTTAAAAACAGTGAGTGTGGGCAGGCTGGACAAGGCAGGGGAAAGGCTGGGCTCCTGAGTAGTGGCATTTTAGGTTCATGGTCTCCATTGACTCCCACAAGTGTTTTGTCTTAAATTTCTGCAGGGTTCAAGTTCTGGGCAAAGTCCCAGAAAAAAATCACTTTCAAGGTCCCTAGCTAACTTTCCTTCCTTCCTTCCTTTCTTCCTTCCTCCCTTCCTTCCTTCCTTCTCTCCCTCCTCATTCCCTTCCCTCCTTTCTTCCTTTCTCCCTTCCTTCCTTTCTTCCTTTCTCCCTTCCCTCCTTTCTTCCCTCTTTTCCTCCCTCCTTCCTTCCTCTCTTCTTCCTTCCTCTCTTCTTCCCTCCCTCCTTCCTTCCTCTCTTCTTCCCTTCCTCCTTCCTTCCTCTCTTCTTCCCTTCCTCCTTCCTTCCTCTCTTCTTCCCTTCCTTACTCCTTCTTTTCCTCCTGTCCTTCCTCCTTTTCTCTCCTCTGCTTCCAGCTTCCCCATCTCTGTTATTTCCTCCCTCTTTCTACATACTTTCTCTCCCTTTTTTCCACTTGTTGGGTATTGAACCCTACTCACTTGCACAGGCTAAGTGTGTCAAGTGCTCTGCCCCTTAGCCACACCCCCAAGCCCTAATGCAAGTTAGAATTCCTATTTTTCAGCTTCATCCTCGGATCTTTCCATAGCTCCAGAGGAAAAGCCAAAGCCCTCTATCACCTCTTTCCCTTTCCCCCTCTCCCTGTACCTTGTTGTCCCTTGGAGAGTGCAGGCCCTTTCCTGCATGGTGGTCCCATATCCTCACTGTCCCCTCTCCTAGACACTCTCTGTAGGTTTCCTTTAGCAGCAGTTGATAAGGCCTTGTCATACCCCAACCCCCATCACTGAGACTTCGATGTCAGATCTTCAGATACTCTTAGCTGTCCTGGGTGCAGACTTCTTCCCTGGGCCTTCCCCCCAAGCACAGTGCTCACCACAGTGAGAGGAAGAAGAAGAAGAGGCAGTTAGGATCGACATTTATGAATGATACCTACATGTGTGGCTTCTGTCCATGCCCCCAGCAGCCCCTTCATAGGAAGAGAAACTGAATTCTGAGAAGCCTAGGCCACTTGCTCCAGATACACAGCAAGCAACGGGGGCCAACACTCAAAATGAGTTAGCCCCATATGCCATGTCAGGCCTCATAGCTGTCTCCTGTGACCCGCGGTTATTGCGTTCCCTGGCCTTAGCTTGTCTTAGTGTTGTCCAATGGGTATAAACTCCCAGTTCTGTCTTGCCCTAAGAATGGCCGTGAGACTGTGGCTGACTCCCAGGCACCTGTTTGTGCTATAGCCAGTGACATTAGTAAGAAGTAGCTCCAAGCCAGGCCTGCCCTGGGAAGGGTTAATGTGGCCTCTTTGTCCCACAGTTACCATGGGGACAGTTCCTGTCCTCCAGGAAGCAGGGAGAGCAGTTTCCTGTTTTGAAGAAGGCTTGAGTACTGTTTTCCTCCAATAGGCCTGACCAGAGAAGGACAGGAAGCCTAGGGCCTGGCTGCCCCTGCTGTGGGTGTGTGGTGGAGTCATGCCCACGCCTGGCCAGCCAGGAGGGGCGGTGTGTGGAAACGGAGCCTCAGGGAAAAAGCCAACGTGGCCAACACCAGTGCAAGAAAAAAAAAATTCCTGGCCGGAAGGGGGTGGCCACTTCCTCCACAGACCTTGAATCCCACCCAGTGATAAAAACTCCAATCTGGACCTGCCCAGCCCCCAACTCCCTCCTACTCAGAGCTCTGCCTTGCCCTGGAGATCAAGCAGAGGGCCTTTTGGACAAATACTGAGTCCCCTGCCTGCCCTTTG
>JADRCD010184607.1:0-19276 GCA_019843815.1 Montemys delectorum
AAAAAACGGGGAGAATGGGGGATGGAGAGATGGTTCTGCAGTTAAGAGCACTGCTGTTCTTTCAGAGGACCTGGGGTCAATTCTCAGTATTCATATTGTAACTCATAACCATCTGTAACTCCGGTTCCAGGTAATCCAACACCCTCACACAGACATATGTGCAGGAAAAACACCAATGCACATAAATATTTTTTCAAAGATTTATTTATTATACATAAGTACACTGTAGCTGTCTTCAGATACACCAGCAGAGCCTGTCAGATCTCATTATGGATGGTTATGAGCCACCATGTGGTTGCTGAGATTTGAACTCAGGACCTTCAGAAGAGAAGTCAGTGCTCCTAACCTCTGAGCCATCTCACCAGCCCCCAATAAATCATTTTTAAAAAAGAAAAAATGCAACCAAAACAGATGACTTGGCAGTGAGAAAGGCTTAGATGACAAACATTACCAGAGCATGGAAAGCCACTAAGGATAGAACTCTCCCAGTAAAGAGCAAGGCGGCACCAGGAGATTGCTCAGAAGTCAAGTGCGGGCACACACCTTTAATCCTAGCACTTGGGAGGCAGAGGCAGGCGGATTTCTGAGTCCAAGGCCAGCTTGGTCTACAGAGTAAGTTCCAGGACAGCCAGGGCTACACAGAGAAACCCTGTCTCGAAAAAAAAAAAAAGAAGTCAAGTGCTTATCTGGGTTGTGTGAGCCAGAACAAAAAAAAAAAATCAAGACAGAGAGAGACTTGTGTATCTCCATTTGGATGTCCTTGTTGGACTGGGGAGTTACAGCATCTTGATGTCATACCCTATAGGGGTTGTTTGAGGATGGGTTAGAGTTAAATATTTCTCCTAATAAATGATAAAATGTATCTGTAGCAGGAACTGTGTGATAAAACAGCCTTGGTTAAAAGCTAGGAGATAAAGGTTTCTTTCTGTAAGAAGTCCACGGGAATGTGACTGGATACATTCTGGTACATTCTTCCTGGGGCAGAAATCATTAATTCTCCCCAGTAACCATTTTTCCTTTTTATAATGAAAGGCTACCTTATTTGTAGCTGAGCAAAAGGACTTCAGAAAGAAAAAGAAAAGGCAACATTTGCAAACCACACCACTACAACCACCCTGTCCTACATGTAGCCACATAGCTAAGTTTGGGCCATGGAATAAAAAGGAGCCCAAGGGATGTCCAGTCTTCACCCTATAGCCCTTGGGTTATAGGCATGAGCGGTCATACTGTGTTATGTGGATGCTGGGATCCAACCTCTGGTCTTCATACTTTCATATCTGTTTTGAAAAGAGAAATATTTTATTATATTGTGCATGTGTTTGCCCATGCTGGGGGTGGATTGAGCCATAGCGTGCATGTAGAGGTCAGGAGAAAAATGTATGGAAGTCACTTCATTCCTACCTTATGGGTTCTGAGCACTGAATTTAGAACATGAAGCTTGGCAGCAGACACCTTTAGCTGCTGAGCCATCTAAGTGGGCCTCAGCAAGCACTCTTACCCCTGAACATCTCTCAGCCCCTCCCAACCATAGCCTTTTTTTGGTGAGTGTATATTTTTGTTTTTATTTGGATTTTTCAAGGCAGGGTTTCATTGTATAACCCTGATTGTCCTGGAAGGCCTTTAATCCCAGCCCCCCAGGCAACAGAGGCAGGCAGAGCTTTAGGAGTTAGAGGCTGCCTGATCTATATAGTGAGTTCTAAGTCAACTAAGGATACATAGTGAGATCTCATATTTAAAAAAAAAAAAAAAAAATGAATTGTAAGACTTTAAATAAGAAAAACTACTTACAGACCTGTTTATCTCAGCACTTATTAAGTTTAAAATTGTGTAACAATATGGGTTTGATCCCCAGCACTGATTATTTTAAGTGGTATTGTACAACAATAAATGATCTGGACTTTTTTATTTGAGAGACTCCTTGTGAATTTGATTAGAAGCCTAGCTTAGAGCATTTTATCCTTTGTGTCATCTAACCTTTCTCTTTTATTACCACTCAAGCGACACACTATGAGAATCCCTTCTTCACTCTGGTCACACTGGTTTGCCTAGCACCCTCCTGCACTTAGCATTTCCCAAAACCAGAAAAGTAGTAGGCAAGAATGCTCTGGCCCTCTATGTAGCCTGCTGGAAAGCAGGAGATGCGGCTGGATCATTAAATGTCTTTACTATGATTAAAATACTACAGTCACTTAAAATAGTCTTAGTCATTCACACACAAGTATTTGTGGCAATGCCATCAGTGTTTCTTGTTGATTTGTTTTTTAAGACAGGAGCTCATACCAGGCAGTGGTGGCACATGCCTTTAATCCCAGCACTTGGGAGGTAGAGGCAGGTGGATTACTGAGTTCGAGGCCAGCCTGGTCTACAGAGTGAGTTCTGGGACTGTCAGGGCTATACAGAGAAACCCTGTCTAGGGAAAAAAAAAAAAAGATAATATAAAGTGAATATAAATGTTTTCTTGGTTGTTGTTCCCCACCCAAACCCCAGGGCTACAGATTGAACTCAGGACCTCCTGCAGGCTAGCTAGGCACTTGTCCTATCATTGAACTACACATTCAGTCCAAATAAATGTGTGAATACTAATAATTAACAGGAGCTAGACACTGTGGTACAGACCTGTAACCCAGAATTTAGAAGACAGGGATAAGAAGATCAAAACTTTGGAGCCGGTTGGGTGGAGAGATAGCTCAGTGGTTAAGAGCACTGACTGTTCTTCCAGAGGTCCTGAGTTCAATTCCCAGCAACCACATGGTGGCTCACAACCATCTGTAATAGGATCTGATGCCCTCTTTCTGGTGTGTCTAAAGACAGCTACAGTGTACTCACATACATGAAATAAATAAATAAAACTCATGTACATAAATAAAATAAATAAACTCATGTACATTAAATAAATAAATAAATCTTTAGGAAAAAAAAAAGACTTTAGAACCACTATGAGTCTGAGGCCACCCTGGTTCTGGAACACCCAAGGCTACACAGAGAAACTCTGTCTTTGGGAAAAAAAAGTTTAGAGCCAGCCTGTGTTACTGTAAGAGAAAATCTGTCTCAAAAACACAAATAAATAAAACAAAACTCCCCAAAGCAGAAATACATTAATATTAAATAATTCTAAATGTTAAATTATTGGAACTATAATGTCTGTCCTCCTATCGATGAGGTCTAGTACTTAGAAACCTTACTGTCATTCTGAGCACTGTAGTCTAATGGAAGAGTCTCTGACCTTTCTTGATTTGATTTCTTCCATTTATGGCTGGGTGCCATCAGACAGGTCAGTTGACTTAATTTATTCTAGAACTGGGGGCAGAATCACTTGTTGACTCGGTGCCCTTCACCACCCTAGACTCTGCAGATAATGAAAGAAAGCTCTAAGGATGGGATGCTTTAGAGACTTGCAGTGGAGCCCAAAAAGATAAACAGTTCTCTGGGCTTCATGCCCACTGCAGAACTCTCCAGTAGATAGCAAGGAGATTAATGCAGCTTAGGCTGTTAAAATACTGTACTGGGATTCGAAAAAGGTATTCTAGGCCATCCTACACACTTGTGAGGAGACATGAGGAGGCAAAGAATCCGTGGGAAACTACCCTTGAGAACCTGGGAGAACTCAGGAAAGAACACAAGTAGGGTGTTAGATGATGTCAGACAATGCATGGAAGTGAGAAAAAGGCCGGGGCCATTCCTCTGTAGGTAGAATGCTTGCCTAGCATACAGAGCCCTAGGGGTCATTCTCAAACTCAAAGAAAACTAGGCGTGGTGGCACAAGTCTGTATTCATAGCACTCAGGAATTGAAAGCAGAAGGATCTGAAGTTCAAGGTCATCCTACATTATTGAGTGGAAGGGAAGGTGAGAAGAGCCTGGATATGAATGGAAAATGGGGGCAGTGAGGATAAGGAAATCTAGGTCTAGGAAACTTGCTGATGCGTGTGCGCATGCGCGTGCTCGCACGTGTGTGTGTGTGTGTGTGTGTGTGTGTGTGTGTGTGTGTAAAGCAGAGGAAGCTCTCATTAAGTCCTGAGTAAATGTGTATTTTGACATGGTCTGGGCCTATAGAGGACTGGAAAACCAACTGGCCCATGGGAAATTGGCAAAACCATTACCCTTATGGGCCAAGCTCCAGAGACATGGCCAGCTTTTCTCAGGAGTTGGAGTTTGAATGTTTATGGATCAGTGTGTGCAAAAAGAAGCAACTGTAGCTTCCTCCTCCTGTTTGTTTACAACCTAACTGCTTGCCTACAGAGACCTCCTACTGAGACTAGCTAATCCCCCACACAGCCCCAATCCCCATGTTGTATCTAATAAACACGCTGAGGTTCCTTACTGAGGCAGTTGCAGTAACAGGACCCTACCTAAGCCCAGCTTCCCTGGGTCTGGCTTTTCTTCATTCCCTTACCTCCCCTAGCAGGTTTCCAGGGCCAAAGTCTAGCAGGATGGTGGCATACATACATGTAGACAAAAATTTAGACAGACACATGAAAATAAATCTTTTTTAAAGCAATGTAAAAACAACCTTGATTCTAAAAGAACAAACAGATGTCTCAACGTTAGGGGAAAATATGATCAAAGACTTCAAAGACTCTTTGGTAAAAAGCCAGGAGTGGTGGCTCACGCCTGTGATCATGTCCCAGCCACTCAAAAGGAGAAGGTGGGGGTAGCACCACAAATTTGAGGCTGCCTAAGCAACAGAATGAGCCTCAGTCTTTTTTTTTTTTTTTTTTTTTTTTAGATTGATTAATTATTTTACATAAGTACACTGTAGCTGTCTTCTGACACACCAGAAAAGGGCGTCAGATCTCATTACAGGTGGTTGTGAGCCACCATGTGGTTGCTGGGATTTGAACTCAGGAGCAGTCAGTGCTCTAACCTGCTGAGCCATCTCGACAGCCCAAGCCCCAGTCTTGAGAAAGCAAATGGTCATGTGCAAACTGTGCCATAAACACAGGCAAAGAACATGTTTGCCTTTGCACACTGTCAGAATGTTATTGAATAACTATAAGTTGACAAGGTTTAAAGGATCCAAGGACAGGGACTCATCATGAAATCTGCCTACCCAAGTAGCCTGGCCAAAGGCAGATGCGAGTTCTTTATTCCAATCTTAACTAGTGGTATTGACTCTTCATATCCTACTTCATGAAGCACGCAGTCATATCTTTCTACATACATACATATGTCTGGGATATAGTATGAATACAAGCTGAAGAGGCTGCAGCAGTGTTCCAGAGGCTTATAAGTGGGCTGAGACCTAGCCAAGCTCCAGGAGAGCTCTTGTAGTGGAATGGGTGGAGTCAAGTTTGTAAGAAAAGCTGCAGAAAAGGCCTTAGGAACAGAAAGCTTCAGGTCAGGTCCAGATCTGAGAGGCAGACAAGCAGATGGGCAGGCTTTGGAATAGAATATATCAACAACAGGAGGGCACAGAGCTGAATCACTGAGTCCGAGGTACAGGACATCAAATTACTAGAACTTGATTGCAGATGGTTGTGTGCCTGAGCTGCCATGTAGATGATAAGAATCAAACCTGAGTCCTCTGGAAGAGTGGCAAGCACTCTAAACTTCTGAACCATCTCTCCCCTGATGTCCTTTTAGTTAGAAAAGTGTGTATAGAGGCAGGCGGATTTCTGAGTTCGAGGCCATCCTGGTCTACAGAGTGAGTTCCAGGACAGCCAGGGCTACACAGAGAAACCCTGTCTCGGAAAACCAAAGAAAAAGAAAAGTGCCAGGGCGTTTGTTTATTTTTCCTTATGTACAGGGATGGGTGTTCTGCCTGTGTGAATATTGAACTGCATGTGTGCCTGATGCCTATGGAGGGCAGAGGAGGCCACAGAATTGGTTTGGAACTAGAATTATAGATGGTGGTGAGCTACCATGTGGAAATCGAAACCTAGGCCCCCTGACCAAAAAAAAAAAAAAAAAACAGTACTCTCTACTGCCAAACTATTTCATGAGGATGTTCAAAGGCTGAAAGGGAGGAGTTAATGGAAACAAGACTAGACAGAGAGCGTTAGAGATGGGGTATAATTGAAGTGATGTGTATATATTTTTGTGTCAGACCTGTCACTGGTGACAGGGACACAGCTCCTCACCACATCTACAGCTGCCTGAATTCTTAGAAGCCTCCAGTCAAGCAAACCTGGGATTTGCAGCATCCATAAAGAGATTAATTTCAGGGTGAGCCAAAAATGAAGTAAGATTGGATTTATGTGGGAAGGAGGGGGCTGTGGTTGGACAGGGCAAGTGTGAGCCTCTCTAAGGGAGGTCTGTAAGTGGGTTTACAATGGGGATATGTATTCTTGTGGCTTTCTGAAGTATACCTCTAAAGGCTGCTAAGGGCTCCCCATGCCCTTCTACCATTGTCTAAAGAATGTAATTTATAACAAAGTTAAAAGCTAAGGAAATTTTCTCAGTAAACAGGTTGTAAGGAGGATTTATGAAGGGTACTATTTAGGTTTAGGGAAGAGAGGAGAGTGCTTGAAACCTAAAGTTATGTATCATTTTAGCCCTAAGTAAGTGCAGCCTAATTATCATCTTTGACATCCTTGATTGAGGTGTCTCTAGAAATACCATCTGACCCTTTGTGAGAGCAAGGTATTTATTGCCTTTGACATGCCTCGGGGAGACAAGTCTCTTTCCCTTTGTGTCCTCCTCCCTGAGTCTGAAGACTCTCTTTGTGATAAAGGCAGGTCAGCTTTCAGCCCCACCCTTTCCCAGCCTTTTCTCCCTATATTACCATAATTCCCCCATGGTTTTGTTTGTTTGGTTGGTTGGTTGGTTTTGGTTTTTTTTCGAGACTGGGTTTCTCTGTGTAGCCCTGGGTGTCCTGGAACTCACTCTGTAGACCAGGATGGCTTCGAACTCAGAAATCCGCCTGCCTCTGCCTCCCAAATGCTGGGATTAAAGGCGTGTGTGCCATCATCGCAGGGCAAAAAGAAATATTTTGATACTTGGTTACTGTTTCCATTTAGGATAAGAGAAAAAACTGTGCAGTAAAAAGCTGGGTGGCTACCTGGCCTGATGAGTTAGAGACCAGAATTCCTTCTGTTCTCTGTGTGTGATGGGTGGGGGTAGAATTTTCTCTCTCAGATGTTAGTGAGAACACAGGTAACCACAGTGGCTGCCAACCTGGGACAATGCAGTCACCAGTCTTTACTTGAAACCCACACTGCCTGAGCCAGGAAAAGCAGAACAAGAGAAAGGCCTCACTTCCTGATGACAGCTTCTTTCCACTCTACGGATCTTTCTGTACTAGTCTTTCCTGGTGAGGCCCCAAGTCAGCCTGTGGGAGTTCTCTGGTGGGGGCTACAAAAACATCCTCCCAGTTCCCTGCTCATACAAAAGTGAAATAGAAAGAATATTGTGCCTGTGGAGGTCAGAGGACAACTTTTAGAAGTCTGTTCTCTTCTTCCACCATGGGTTCTGGAAGGTACTTCTCCTAGTACCTTCTCTGGCTTTTACACACTGAGCCACTATGCCACCGGCCCTAAACAGGGTTTTGTGTTCCTTCTTTGTGTTGAAACTGGATTTTGTATATCCCAGGTTGGGCCTTGAAGTCACTATGTAACTGAGGGCGACCTTTAACCTGTGAACTTACTGCTTCCATCTTCCCAGTTGTTCTGTTCTTAAGTACTATTTCTGATTCCCAGGGGCTGTCTAGAGATTTACAGAATCTTTTGTTGTTGCTGCTGCTGTTTGAGACAGGGCTATGTAGACCTGGCTATCCTGGAACATCCAGACTTGTTATAAGAAGCCAGATAGGAAATATCTTGAGTTTGCAGATCATCTACAATGTTATGTTACGTATTCTTCTTTCTTGAAACAAAACAAAGTTTTCCCCTTTACATTTTAGGAGCTTGGGCTTGGGGAAATGATTCATTCGGGAAAGTGCTTGACAAACAAACCTGAAGACCTGAGTTCAAACCCCTAGAAACTATGTAAAGGGGCATGGTAGCATATGTCTGTAATGCCAGGGTTCCTACAGTGAGATGGAAGGCAGAGGCAAGAGAGGCCTTGGAAGTTTGCAAGCCAGCACCTAAAAACATAAACTCAACAACAAAAACTGTTCTGTGGCGATGGGGCTGTGTGAATATATATTCTATTGGCTGGAGTGTGCCAGGTCTACAAACTCTGTATGAAGAGACTTGGAGGAAAAATTGTTGATTTCTGTTTAAATATTCGGGTAGCACATCTAGGTAGACATGTTCATAAGCCAAAAGATCTGGGCTGAGATATAAATTCTGAGTCACAGGCATTCAGGAGCCAAGGACAGAGGCTGAGGGATGGTTAACAACAGGCAGGAAGAGAGATGAGGGAAGAGGCACAGCTACAACTCAGGGAGCCTTATTCTTCACCAGGACCAGAGTGAAGGTCAAAGTCTTGAGCAGTTTGGCTGGGAATATGACGAGAAAGCCAGTTTGGCTTAAGAGCTGTGAGAGATTTAGATTCAGAGCCTTCTGAAAAACACGAAAGCCAGCCTGAGCTTGAAAAGAGCTTCTGACAGCCTGCCTAAGAGTCGAGAACTGGGAGAGAGCCAGATGTTCCCGGCAGGAACAGTGGCAACCCAGCACAGTGAGCATGAGTGCTGGCCTGCAGACAAAATAATACATACATAAGGTGAGGCGCAGGCAGGCAGGGTGAACCACAGCTTTGGCACAGGGTTTCTCTGTGTATTTAACAAGCCCTGGCTGTCCTGGACTCGAATTTTAGATCAGGCTGGCCTCCAACTCACAGAGAATCACTTTCCTCTGCTGGAATTAAAGGTGTGTGCCATCACACCGGACATTGTCCCGGTGAACCAGAAGAGATGAGGAAATCTGAGTTTTTGGCAGAGCATTGATTTTTCCACAGTCGTGGGACCCAGGACCGCGCACATGATATAGCCAAGCACCTCTCACTGGACTACGCTGTACTCTAACCCCCTTCTGGCTCTTTTAGGAATTCTCTTAGCAGCAGCTAAGAGCATAAAATGAGATGGGCCAGCAAACCTCTGTGGCTGGATATGGTTATGTGCTCCTGTAATCCCAGCAATTGGGAAGGCTGAGGGAGGAGGATCCCCATCCTGGGCTACAGAGTGGGTTAGAGAGGAATTTGAGACCACAGGCATTGGTTCTTTCCAACTGCCTGGATGAAGAACTGAATGAATGAAGAGTCTTGCAGATTTCTGCCTCTGGAAACTGGGATCTTGCTATCACTGAAACAAAGAAATATAAGGGCTGGCACTGTAGCTTAGTTGGTGGTGTGTTCAAAGCCCTGAGTCCAATGCCTGGCACTGTAATGGTGGCACACACTACACACATGCAATCCCAGCAAGGGGGAAGCAGATGCAGGAGGTTCATGAGTCCAAGGCCAGCCTTTATTGCATAGTAAATTCAAGATCAACCTGAGATACGAGAGACCAAGCCTAATCCTTTGTTCTCCACCCTCCAAAAAGAAAGAATGCTGTATATTCTTTCTTCCTCTACTGATGGGGGTGGGGGGAGAAAGCTTCATGGAGACAGGGGATTTTATTTATCATTTGTTTGTCTGTTGTTTGTTTGAGACAAGGTTTCTCTTTGTAATCTGGCTGTCCTAGAACTTGCTCTGTAGACAAGACTGGCCTCTAACTCAGAGATCTGCCTGCCTCTGCCTTCAGAGTGCTGGGATTAAAGGCGTGTGCCACCACCCCTCAGCTTATTTATTTTCTTCTTTGAGACGAGACACTAGTTATAAAGCCCTAGTTGGCTTGTTCCCCAGTCCATAGAGATCTGCCTGGGGGACATCCCCAGTCCTGGAATTACAGGCGTGTGGTACTCAGGGGAGGACAGGGACTTTTAATCTTTTGTGCTCTTCTTATATATCCCTGAATCCAAAACTGTGCTGCACTAGTTGAAACTCAGTGATTTGTTCTGCATTTTTGTTTCTTTGAGGCAGGGACTTGCCAAGGCACTGCTGGAATTTATGAAGCTCCTACCTCAGCCTCTGGAGTGCTGGGAATACGAGCTGCTCTAATGCCCACTCCTAGACACTGGGTTAACATTCTTCCTTCCTTCATATCTTCCTTCCTTTTGTTCTTTCTAGAATACTGGAGATTCAGCCCTGGGCTGCTTTACACATGCCAGGGGAGTACTCTTCCACTGAGCTAATCTGTAGTTCTGTTTGAGTGTTTTATGTATTTAACTTACTCGGGCTGGCCTTGAATTTAGGATCTGACTGACTCAGCCTCCCTTGTGGTTGTAATCATCTACTGGTGCCATCGGACCTAGTCAGTGAAATACTGGTTTTCCATTAAATTACTGAAGAGATCATTGTTCACCTAACCAGTAAGTAAATGTCCATGAAGAACTTGTGGAGCCAGGGGCCAAAGGTCAAGTACTGTAGGAGATATGAGGAATTCAAGACTGACTTTCAGGTTACACTGAAAAACCTGACCGAAAAAAACCATATTGGGCAGTAGACAACTGGAGGAAATTTTACATCTACTGGCCTCAGGAGAGAGGAATTCTTACATGTAGCTTCAGTGCTGCCAAGAGCCACCTTGGAAAGTGACAAAAGCAGGAGGACTCAGAGCTTGCACTCAAATAGAGTCTGAAAACCCGAGGGAGGACCAAAAACGTTATGTAGAACACAGTCCTCCAGGCAAAGCCATCACCATTATATCATCAGATCCCCAGTACAGGTTTGCAGGACACCTTGGAAAAAGAGGGGATGGGGAAGAGCTTTGAACGCTCACCTGGGATCCCAGCTGTCCCTCCAGCTGTTTGTACGCAATTGCAATCCCGCACTAATTGCACAAGGTCTGGGAGAGGGGCTCTCTGAGGAGGTGGTATACATAGGCCCCGTGAGGTTAACAGGAGACTTCCTTATAGGGAAGAGGAAGCCATTCATCCTTTGAGGCATAGACTTTCTATCTTTGTAGTCACCCATACTTCTGTGAGCAGCTCCTCACCCAGGTTCTGTGTGTACGCCCAATAAACTCATGAGGTTCCCCAGGCTGAATTTTGTTAGAATCATACTTGCTGCTGATGAAAAGTTTGAAAGTCAAACCAAGCCAGAGCTTCCTCATAGAGGCCAGTTGTAGCAGAATTTAAAGAAAATCCCCAAGGTGGGCAATCTGTGCATCTCAGCTACTGCTACCGAGGAGGTGAATAGAGAAGAGAAGGGGGGAAGCCTGGCCAGCTTCAAAAAGAAGAATGAACTCCTTTCGGAGCCTGGCCTCAGAAGCTGAAGAGTTGCAGTCTCTCTCTCGTGGAAGTTTGTAAGGACAACACTAAGCAGAACTAGAATTCTGGGAAGGAAGAGTCTGCCTATCTGCTTTAGGGAGCCCCTTTCCTAGGTAGGGTAGCCCCTCTGCCTCTCTCTCTACTTTGCTAACTTCTAAGGCGTGTCTCCATGTAGAGGTAGATTCCATTCTTTACGGTTATCATTCCCCTGTCTGGGAGTCATTTAGGAGATAGAATGAAGTTGAGAAGATAGAATCTGTTTTCACGTGTGCACATACAGAGAGCTCCAGTTCCAAAGCCATTCACAGAAGGAATGTAAGCCCCCACCCTCCAGGCCCAAGGCGCTCATTTAGAAAAACCCAGAACTCCCTCCAGGCCTTCCTGGAGAGCCAAGGATGTTTCTGGAACCATTGCCTCTGAGGTCCCTGCCCTAAGCAGCCTTTCTACCTTTTGTTCCAATCACCTGGGACCTTACAAGGAGGGAATAAACCATTGTTTACTGGATCCCAAAGGAAATCTTAAAGCCATCAGCAGGAAGAAGAGGAATTTGACCAGGTGAGATGACTGCAAGGAATAGAACCAAGGAATGTTCTAGAATACACATCTTAAGCAATGTTTGCACAATTCCATCCTAAACAGAGAGGCCAGGGAATTTTTGGCCAGCTGAACCTGAGACTGGACCCTCATAGATACTGACAACAAGGTGTCACCAATCTGACATTACAGCACTGACAACAAGGTGTCACCAATCTGACATTACAGCACTGATGTAACCTGGGATGAAACATTTGGCAGTTTGTTCTATTGTTGTTGTTAGTATTTATTTTATACAGGGTCACTTTGTAGCCCTGGGTGGCCTGGGACTCACAGAGATTCACCTGCTTCTAGCTGGGATTAAAGGCATGTGCCACTACCTCCAGCTATAAATTATTTTAATTCTATACCTAATATAAAGGCCTATAGGCATTCCTTCATTTTAAATTGTATATCCCAATGGTTTTGGTTTTGAAGACAGGGTTTCTCTGTGTAGCCCTGGCCATCTTGGAACTCCCTCTTTAGACCAGGCTCGCCTCAAACTCAGAGATCCACCTGCCTCTGCCTCCTGAGCCCTGTGCTTAAAGGCGTGGCCACCACTACCAGGCTTCAAAAGTATTTTGACTTTCCATTATAATCAGACTGCAGGCCAAATGACCCTTAGCTGTTCTGGTTATGCTGTAGTGGGTGAGGACTGAACCCAGGACCTTATACCTGCTAGCCAAGGGACCTTCTGCAAGCTACATTCCCAACTCCTTTCTTTTCTTTTTCTCTTTCCTTCTTTCTTTCTTTCTTTTTTTTTAAGATGGTCTCACTAAATTGCCAGTCACATCTTGAAATTGAAGAAAAAAAAAGTGAGGACATAATGACTCCTGTATATAGTGGAGGAGAAGGTTTATCGTAGACATGAGAGAGCAAGCTGCAGAGGCAGCTGGTGGGAGGACAGATGAGAGAGGGAAAGGGAGGAAGCAGGAGCCAAGAGAGCACCAGAACAGGAGGCCAGAAGAGAATCCTCGGACCAAGAGAGATCCAGGAGCAGAGCCAGCCAGGAACCAAGAGGGCATGAGGTCAAGAACTAAGCAGCCAAAACGACTGAGGTTATATAGGGATCAGAGAAGCTGGGGAAGAGGAAGTGACGCTCAGGAGCTGGAAAGACTAGGTGAGAGGAAAGCGGGTCGGGGACTAGGTGAGAGGTGCTCCCGGAGCAGTGACTTGGAACATGGCCAGACTTTGGGAAAAGGAATTTCTTGGGATCTGACACCTACCTCAGTCTCCATAGCAGCTGGTATTTAAACACATGCTGCGTCAGGCTCAGGTAACATTTAGGTTTGCTTCAAGCCCTTGTCTTTCAGTTTCTTGTTTTCCTACCAATATGTGTTTTGGTCTCTGGATCCTGCTTTATTATGGCCTTCGGGGAATTTCTTCACCCAACCTTTGACCTGCAGAGGCCTAAGAACTGGAAATATTTAAAACCCAAACTCTGGGTAAAGGGTGGGGTCTAAAGAATATCTACCACCCATCATATATTGGCCAGAAGGTGCCGGGGGGCCTCCCTAGTCTCCGAACCATCAAACTTGGAATTTGCTGGGAAGAACCAAGAGAAAGGAAGCTAACTTTTCCCAAAGTCTGGCATTAAACAAAAGCATGCAAGCACTCCCTCAGGGACTTAAGAGAGTCCCTACTTGCTAAAGAAAGTCTTTCTCCTTATCTCTGTCTGGCAAAAGAGATTTAGGGCTCTTCCATTAACCTAGGATAGAGGTGCCTATTTAACAAAGCTGACAGTCTCTCTCAGTTGGGTTCTGAGGGAAGTCCTCTATGAATGTCTTCTCCGTTAGTTTGAGAGTGGAGTTAAGTCTCTCAGCAATAGTCCAGGAGCTGGGTGTACTTTGCCCTTGAGACTGGAGTCAGGGTCAGAGCCAAAGCTGGACATTAACTAAGTTAACAAGTCACAGTGAAAAGCAAATACTGAGAAAAGAACAAAAAGATCCCAGCATCCCCTCCCCCATTTGTCTTCAGGGTCTTAACATGAGATTGAAATCTGAGTAGGAGACAAGAGGAAAGCCCAACTAAGTAGTTCCAGCCACCTTATGTCAACTCCAGTGTCTCCTTGGAGGTCCTATGACAAAGTTAGGCCTTTCCCCTGCTTGACAGGTTTTGGCTGTGGCCAGGGCTTCTGCTGTTTCCTTCCACCAAGGGACTGCTGGGAATTTCCAGTTTCTTTTTCTTTTTTTCTTTTTCTTTTTTTTTTCTTTTTGTTTATGATTTTTGTTATTGTTGTTGTTTCGAGACAGGGTTTCTCTGTGTAGTCCTGGCTGTCCTGGAACTCACTCTGTAGACCAGGCTGGCCTCAAACTCAGAAATCCACCTGCCTCTGCCTCCCAAGTGCTGGGACTAAAGGCGTGCGCCACCACGGCCCAGCTCCACTGGTTTTGAATTTGCTATTTTAGCCAAGGATGACCATGACCCACTGGGATTACAGGTGTGCTTTCAGGCACCTCTCGGGATTGAGGAAAAGTGGGGTGTGCATGGCCAGGCTGCTGCTGAGTGTCTTAGGGAGCACCAGGTAGCACACATCCCTCTCCCATTTTCTCTGGTATCACTTGAAGCAGACTTTTGTCTCTAGATGCAGAGGCTGGGTGGTCAGCGGTCTTTGTCCAACTGAGATGGGGCTCTCATGTTCAAAACCTGCTTCTGCTGGTCCTGGGGAATTGTGGATGGCGAATTAGGCCTTGTCTGCAGGTAATTACCACTGTTTGGAGGAGGAAGAGGCTTGGATAGAGAGAGACTGAGCCACCAGGGTTTCTTAATTCCTAGCATCTGAGGTAAACTAGGAAGAAAAAAGTGATCCCAGAGAGAGGGAGAGATCTAGTCAGAGGATAACAATTGCCAGCGAAAGTCCATCATCCATCATAGGTGGCCTCCAAACCTGCTAATTACCTAACTGCCTAACAGAGACAATCAAGAGGAGGCTGGGGCCTTTAATTCTTTAATGTACTTCGAGGAGACTTCTACATAAAGGATATGTTCGGCTGCACCAACCATAAGGCTCAAGTCAAGACAGTGGGAGAAGCTGGCTGTGGAAAGCAGTTTTAAAAACGAGTATATAGGGGCTGGAGAGATGGCTCAGCGGTTAAGAGCACTGACTGCTCTTCCGAAGGTCCTGAGTTCAAATCCCAGCACCCAAACCACATGCTGCCTCACAATCATTCATAATGAGATCTGACACCCTCTTCTGGTGTGTCTGAAGACATCTACAGTGTACTTACTAATAATAAGTAAACCTTTGGGCTCGGAGCGAATGTGGACGGAGCAAGCAGAGGTCCTGAGTTCAGTTCCCAACAACTACATGATAGCTCACTGTACAGCTCATAAAATAAATGAATCTTTTAAAAAAAAAACCAACTAGGGTGGGTGTAAAGCTGAGCTGAGGTGATGCACACCTTTAATCTCTGCACTCAGGAGGCAGAGAGGGGCAGGCAGATCTAAGGCAGCATGGTCTATGGAGTGAGTTCTAAGACATGTAGGGCAACATAAAGAAATCCTAAGTCCCGGCCGGTGAGATGGCTCAGCGGTGTTAAGAGCTCTTCCTGAGGTCATGAATTCAAATCCCAGCAACCACATGGTGTCTCACAAGCATCCATAATGAGAAACAAATACAGAACCAATAAATAAGTCTTTGGGACAGAGCAAGCAGAGGTCCTGAGTTCGATTCCCAGCAACCACAGGATGGCTCACAACTATCTGTACAACTACAGTGTACTCATATACATAAAATAAATAAATCTTTTTTAAAAAGAAGCTACCTTTCAAATTAAAAAAAAAAAAATTTCCTGCTGAAGAGATGGCTCAGTGGTTAAAAGCACTGACTGTTCTTCCAAAGGTCCTGAGTTCAATTCCCACCAACAACATGGTGGCTCACAACCATCTGCAATCGGATCTGATGCCCTCTTCTGGTGTGTCTGAAGACAGCTACAGTGTACTCATATATAGTCACTTATAATCTTTTATTTAATTTTATGTGTGTGTGTGTTGTGTTAATATATGCCTGAGGGTGCCTAAGGGGATCAGAAGAGGGGATCAGATCTCCCAGGATGTCTTGGATCTCCTGGAGTTACAAGCAATTGTGAGCCTCCCCTGTGGGTTCTGGAAACTGAACTCAGATCCCCTGAGAGAGTAGCAAGCACACTGGAACTCTGAGCTCTCTCCAGCCCCTTCTGGTTAACATTTTAACTATGCAGGTTTGTGCAACTTGAGAACTCCTTAGTGCAGTGTTAGGCACTGAGGGGTTTGAGGTGGGGTGTGTGTGTGTGTGTGTGTGTGTGTGTGTGTGTGTGTGATTGTGTAGAATGTATAGATTAGAAAGAATATTTCACTAGGTAGTCCAGGCTGGAATTCCTCCTTCCTTAGCCTCTTGAGTACGAGGATATACCACCACCCCAGCAGCATTTGCAAACCTGGGGCTGCTTCTTAGAGAAGTTTCCTTGTCTACCAATTCCCTACCTCTTGGGCTATCCCAGGACTCCCATACATTTATTTTGCCTTATGAATTGACTATAATTTGGCACATTTTAAAAAACAGACAAGCCGAGGTGGTGGTGCACGCCTTTAATCCCAGCACTTGGGAGGCAGAGGCAGGTAGATTTCTGAGTTCGAGGCCAGCCTGGTCTACAGAGTGAGTTCCAGGACAGCCAGGGCTACACAGAGATATCCTGTCTTCAAATCCTGGGAAACGTTTCTCAGTTTGTTCAGGTACAGACTTTAGGTCCATTAATAAGATTAGATCAAGTTGAGCATAGTTGTACACTCTTGTGATCCCAGCATTCAGGAGCCCAAGACAGGAGTATTTCTCTCAGCTTGAGGCCTACTTGTATTATATTCAGGGTTCTGAGCTAGCCTGGGCTACTTATGGACCCTTTATGGCAAAAGAATAAATTTAGCCAGGCATAATGGTACACACATTTAATTCCAGCCCTTTGGGGGACTAAGGCAGCAGGCCTCTGTGAATTGAGGCCAACTGGTCTATATAGTGAGTTTCAGGACTAACATAGACAGAGTCTCAAAAACAAACAAACTAAACTCACCTGAAGTTCACTCTGCACCAGTGTTAGCTGGTAGGGGCTGGGACATGAGTTGGACTACAAGGAATCAAGCTTACCTACAGCTACATAGCCAGCTGGAGGCCAGCCTGGGCTGTATGAGAAACTTGACAAAAACAAAAAACAAAAACCAAAAACAAAAAAAACCTCTTTAAAAAGCCAGAGGAAAGCCAGGTGCAATGGGATACTTTTGAATCTCACCAAGCAGCTCTTAGGAGAAAAAGGATCTCTGTGAATTCAAGGCCAACCTGGTCTATAAAGGAGGTTCCAGGAAGAAGCCAGGTGAGATGGCACATACTTTCTTTTTCAGTCCCAGCATTGGGAAGGCAGAGGCACGTTGTCTCTGTGAGTTTGAGGCCAGCCTGGTCTACATAGCAAGTTTCAGGCCAGCTCGGGCTATACAGTGTGGCTTTGCCTTGGGGGAGAAAAAGAAAAAAGAAAAATTAAAAAAATAAAAGAAAAAAAAAAGGCACTAGCGGAGGAATCCCAGCATCTGGGAGATGGAGTGAGGACCTGATGGCCATCCTCAGCTACAGTTCCAAGGCCAAGCCAGGCAGTGGTGGTGCACGCCTTTAATCTCAGCACTCCAGAGGCAGAGGCAGGCGGATCTCTGAGTTGGAGGCTAGCCAGTCTACAGACTGAGTTCTACAACAGCCAGGGCTACACAGAGAAACTTTGTCTCTAAAACAAAACAAAAATCCCACTAGAAAAACAAAAAAACAAAAGACCAAAAACAAAACCCCCCAAAAGAAAAACAAACAGAAACCAATTTTGAGGCCAGACAGAGCTACATGACCCCCTGACTTTTTTGTTTTGTTTTGTTTTTGTTTTTCAAGACAGGGTTTCTCTGTATAGCCCTGGGTGTCCTGGAACTCACTCTGTAGACCAGGCTGTCCTGGAACTCAGAAATCTGCCTGCCTCTGCCTCCCAAATGCTAGGATTAATGTCATGCACCACCACTGCCCAGCCGGGTTTTTTGTTTTTTAATATTTATTTACTTATTATATGAATACACTATAGCTGTCGTCAGACACATCAGAAGAGGCTCCTGAGTTCAATTCCCAGCAACCACATGGTGGCTCACAACCATCCCTAATGAGGATCTGATGCCCTCTTCTGCTGTCTGAGGCAGATCTTAAAACTCCTTCCAGCACTATGATTTTTATTTTTTTAAACACTAATATCTAAGGATAACATTCATTGATGTCCAGACATTTACTTCACAGTGTAGTTATTGTTGATATTGGGAACATAGTCCAGTGAGCATACCATAGTCTCCTTTCTGGTTTAAAAGATTTATTAACTTATGTATGTGAGTACACTCTTCAGACACCCCAGAAGAGGGCATCAGATCCACATTACAGATGGTCGTGAGCCACCATGTGGTTGCTGGGAATTGAACTCAGGACCTCTAGAAGAACAATCAGTACTCTTAACTGCTGAGCCATCTCTCCGGCCTTACAAGGCACCTTTCAAAAGCCTAAGTTTAAGGGAGGCATAGTAGACCAACACTTGATCGACAGAGAAAGAGTCAAGCCCTCAGAGCTACATAGTGAGTTCAAAACTATCCTCGGCTACATGAGACCGTCTCAACAAAACGCCCTAAACTTAACACGGCTGCCAGAATTCAAGTGGTTTTTTTTAACTTCTACCAACTCCTTTTAAATTACAGATCATCTTTAGATGGTGGAAGATTTCTCTGAGAAGTGAGTATCGGTCAGCAAAACCTGGAGAGACAAAGGAAACTCACGAAGACTTCCTAGATAACTCTCATCTCCAAGGTGAGGAGATCACACCCCAGCGCATGTGGCAGAGATGTATCACACTCTGCATACTTGTACAATTATGTTTTTAGAAATAATGCAATGTTGAATTTAAGTTTTACTTTTGAGGACTGGAGAGGTGGCTTCGTGGTTAAGAATGTGTACACTCCTGCAGAATTCCATTCCCAGCACCCATGGGAGAAGGAGCTTACAACTGCCTGTAACTCCAGCTCCATGGAATCCAGTGACCTCTCCTGGCCTTTGTGGGCAATTGCACACACCCACATACACATCATTAAAAACAAGGTACATCTTTTAAAATTAAAACTTTCCTAGGATAGAGTCTCTTGCATTCTAATGTTGTGTCATCTTTCTGGGGAGGTGTGAACAAATGTCTGTTTACCCCAGATAGGATAACCATCACAGACCAAAGATGTGATTCCACCCAAGTACTGTGAGTGTCCTGGGGTTAGTTAGTCACAGGCATATGGATGACTCAGAGGTGGCTGTGTCAGAGAAGCCCAGCTTTGAGTGTCTGGTGACTCACAAAGCCTGTGTCCCCATACAGCTTGCAAGCAGCTCCAGTAGTCTCTGTTGCTCAGTTGCTCATCTCTCTCCTCAGAAGGGGTGGGGAAGAGAGGAGAGAGAGAGAGAGGAAGAGGGAGAGGGAGAGGGAGAGGGAGAGGGAGAGGGAGA
>JADRCD010184610.1:3861-29522 GCA_019843815.1 Montemys delectorum
AGCAAAAATGCGCTCAACCATTGGACTCCTGCTCTATCTCACTCAGGAAATATATGGAAGGGGAGGAGTAAAAACTGTAAGATCCAGAATACCAGGAAACCTGCTGTGAAACAGTCTCTCTTCAAAATGGCTCCTGAACAAGCTATGAATGGTACCAATATCGATACCCATGCCAACTTAGAAGGAAGGAAATCTCACAGGTTCTCACCCCTGCATAGGGACCTTCGGGGACAACTGTTGAAAGACGAGGCGGAAGAGCAGCTTCTCTGGGGGATGAGCCTCTTGATGAATCATTAAATACTAAGTGATCAGTGCAGAAAACATATGCACAAAAGAAATGAAAGTCAAGCTATGATAAATCATGTGTGCATATATATACATGCAATAATGATAATTTTGGAGGAGGCTTTTAGTTTGTGACAGGGATATATAAGGATTCCGACAGAAGGGGTTTGAGAAGGGCCAGTCTGAGGAAAAGGAAAGTGATTTAATTACATTTAATTACATTTTAATTAAAAATATAAGGTTTTCTAAACTTTAAGAATTTTATTATAGTTCATATCTTTAAAGATTCTCACTTCAAGGCTGACTTAAAATCTGTAGTAGAGTTTTACCTATGAGTCACAAGACTAATTTATATCCCTAACACAACTGAAACAAGTAAAACATTAAACAAATAAATAAATTTCCTTACTATTTTATTCTTACTTTCAGATATCTCATAACGTTCAGAATATTGTACAGCAATAACATAAACAACTACATAGAAGTGTTTATATCTCTCATATTAAGTAAACAGCAATATTGAACCTATACTGTATTTCTAGAATATTCAGGGCCATGTTAGAATAGTTGTCTAATAAGATTTCAGGATACTTCTCAACAAGAGCAAAATGATTTCTTCAAATATTTATTATTATTATTATTATTATTATTATTATTATTATTATTATTATTTCCTTTTTTCTACACTCCAGATTTTATTCCCCTCCCGGTCCACTCTCCAACTATTCCACATCCCATACCTCCTCCCTGCACCCTTGGTCTCCATGAGGATGTCCCTGACCCCCTATCCCACCAGACCTTTAAACTCCAATATTTTTAACATAAATTTTAATGTAAATTCCAAAAAGAGAAGAGTTAAAAGAGATATGGATGTGTCTATAAAGGTAATTAGGAATTTCACACCTGTATAATTAAATCTCAAATATCACTAGTAGGAAAGATTACATTTTAGGAATGAAAAAGTTATAGATGCATTCTTAACCTGAAGGAAAATGAGAAAGCCGTGATGCACTCAGACTGTCAATGTGAAATGTATAGGATTCATGAACGACAGAATCACCAGGTAGCAAAAGGGCAGTAGTTCATTATTTAGTTATTTATACGTAAATATGGAAAGAACTATTTTTTGTCAAAACTTCAAGGAATACAGAGCACAGGAAATCTAAAATTACAGAATAATCATCACCCAAGGTTTATTTATTTGTTCTGGGACAAGAGTCATCCTGAAACAAGTACAGGTCTTCTCAAGGTGGCATAGCCCATTGAACAGAAACTATCTCCAGATGATAAGATCTTTTAGATCAGAGAAGCCCAGATAAATGACCGAGGATGGATTTCAAAGGGAAATCCAGGCCAGGCATGCTCAGTGTACCTAGCATAATTTTATCTATTGAAGGTAGAAATGATTTCTACAGGGGAAAAATTATAGTACCTAAAGTGGAGTTTTGTTTGCCACAGACTTATTCCAATTATGAAAATATATATTTTATAAATATTCTTTGATTTTGAGGTTTCAAAAACAGATGTATAAAGATATTTGACCTCACGACAGAGAAAGATGTCTCAGAATTTTGGGTATACTATGCAGAATGGTACTTTAGTTTGGAAATACAGTGGAAAATATGGAAACAAAGAGAAGTCCTGACATTCTTATTTACACTGCTTTCCCTTGTTTGTTCCTAGAATAACTTAGTAATTAGTCCTTTTGTTCCTATTTATTTGCCTATGTGAAGTCTAAATGTACATATTTATGCCTCTTTCCTAGTAGTATCATGTATACATTGGCTATCACTTTCTTTTTTATACTACTGAATGATATTAGTTGGGAATGCTTATAGACTTAGCACTTGGGAGGTTAAAATAGAAAGACCCTGAGTTGAAAGTCACCCAGGGCACTATAGAGAGAGTGCCTGTAAAGAAAGATAATCATGCTAATCTCCTTAGGTCAGTTTTACCCATAATTGCTTCTATTTTATGGTTCTGAATTTCTATTTCAACTGTTATAATACTTAAGATTTTGTTTGTGTAATGATATATGTGTGTGTGTGTGTTTGCTAGTTTTCAATTTACTGAATTCTTTTTTTTTTTAAAAAGTACACATTTTAATCATGATTTGTTATGGGTTCTATTCCTATACTAACATCCTATAAGATGTTTAACTTCCTACAAGTATTAAAGTTTTTGCCACTGAGACTTTATATTTTAATGATAGTGAATAAGAACTATAGGCTTTCTATGCTTCTGGTATTTTTAATTCCTGTAACTTTCCAAATATTCAGTGTTCTTCTCAATTTCTCCATACCCAACTTCTACACTGCTGCAAAGTATTCATGACTCCTGGACCTGTAGCATTTGAACTTTACTCTTTTAAATTATAATTATTGCTTCTACAATAGATCAAACATACTGAACAATCTCATCCAGAAAAGACACACACAGACAATTGATTCAAAACAACTTAGGCTTATATGTGCCTTCAGCTATACCTTCATATGACTGTTAAATTCACATAGAAAACAATTTTTAAAATGTTGTATTGTGGGCCAATGAGATGACTCAGTGGGTAAAAATGTTTCCAATTCAAGTGTGATGAGCACTGTTTGATCTTCAGAGGCAATGGTGGAAAGAGACCACCAATTCCTGAAAGCTGTCCTCTGATCTCCATGTCCATACTACTGCGCATGCAAAAACACATGAACACACGTACTCACTGATATTAATAAAATAAAATATATTTTACTTTGAATAATTCTCTCTTGAAATTGATGAAATCTTAATAACTCTTTCCTTTCCATAAAAGTAAAACATGTTAGTGTGAAAATAATATTCATTTTATCAGTTCAATTAGTTTAATCTTAATAATCAATCTATTCCAACCATTTCTAGACTGAAAATAACACAGTTGATCATTACCTTCTTTATTTGAATTCACCAACACACATTTTAATGTTGTTATGAATTTGTTATACATATTCATACTGACTCTCTTTCCATTTCTTCTATATATCAAATATTGGTGCATCTCAGGAAGTCTTGGTCTCAGCAGCACTGATACTTTTGTTCAGATGTCTTTGACATTAAGTATCATTTACCTGTATGCATTCTTTCCATTCTTTTTTTTGTTTTGTTTTGGGTTTTTTGTTGTTGTTTTTTTGTTTTGTTTTGTTTTGTTTTGTTTTCATGAAACAGGGTTTCTCTGTGTAGCCCTGGCTGTCCTGGAACTCACTCTGTAGACCAGGCTGGCCTCGAACTCAGAAATCCGCCTGCCTCTGCCTCCCAAGTGCTGGGATTAAAGGCATGTGCCACCAATGCCCGGCTAACCATTCTTATTAGAATTAAAATTCTCTTAGAACTTGCACTTTTCTTAACTCTAAGTATCTTCCTCTTCTAATCTGCATGTAATGGTTGAATAATTGCATCAATAAATGACTGAGTAAATAAAGTACTCAAAAATGTTTAAGTGTGTACTTGATGTTAAATTTCTGTTCTAATTCAGAATTTTATAACCATTATGAAGGATGTCTTGTTATTCATGATTAAATGCAGATATGAGAAAACATATATCAATATACTATCCTCCTCTGTATTATTCTTGTTATGAAAATGTATACATATTTTATACATTTTAAATTTTTTGACTATTTGAGACACATTCTGATGACTCACAAAAGCTCTGGGACAGAAATAAATCGAGACAACACAAAGGCACTAGCATGGGAAAATGAATAATTGAACATGGCTATATTTTCCTTCTCTTCATTCTGTTTTAGTATTTTCTGAGAATAAGAGAGAATCAATGACTATTTGAACCATAAGGACAGAATGCAGGACAGGAGATTTCAAAATAAAAATTTCCACAATAATTTATATGTTTTGGCAATGCAGGGAAATAGTAAGAAATATGTTTTTCTTCTATATTAGAAAGACAGTTAACAGTACAGTGTAAATTGCCCTAAAAAATTATCATCTTACCACACATTGTGTGCATTGTCAAATAGAAAGAGAAACCTGTTTGTACTAGGGCCTTCATTTTCTGCTGAATTCTTACTTTTGATGCAAGTTATTCAAATTGCTTTTTATATATCTGGCTCATAATTTGCTTAGACACATGACTGTCCATCATCCACCAATTCATTGATCTGGGCCCTGTTATTCCCTTTGTCTCTAGAGCCTCCAGGACTGCGTGTCTTGTAGTTCAGCTGAACTCTAAGATCTGGCAGGAGTGCTTTGAGATGTGCAGGTTTAATTCTACGAAATCAACCCTCAGAGGCATATTTTCCTTTTTGATCAAATTTTAATTTGCCCTTATGACCTATTTACAACTCCTTGAACTGTACTATGACCTCTTTAGTACTTGGCAGACATTCTGTATCATACAGAGACGAGAAAGAAACACAGAAATACAGAGACAAAGACAGAGAGACAGACACAAAGAGAAAGAAAAACAGACAAAGATAGAAGATGTGAAATGTACAATCTGAGAATCAATATTAATGATGAAGACTGGAATAAAAGAACCTCTGTTTGCCTTTATGAGCTATCAAGAAAGTCAGTAATATGTGACAAGTTGTTGGAAACAAAACAACCGTAACTTGTAAGTTCATTATTCTTCAATGAATTCTGATATTTTATGTGGAATGACATAAATGTTTTCACCTCTGCTTCTGACAACATGCTCATGACAAAGGCAAATGGGCATATCCCTTTCCATATTAAAAGTTAAGGAACTTGATTTTTTAGAAGCAAGAGAATGTAATTCTTTGTGTCAAGAGGGTAAAACATATGTAGGTAGCAGTCTAGAATGAGTTTGAATAACATGTATCAAAATACAATTACATAAAATTACTCAACTCTAATATACCACCACATAAAACTGTGACTGTATTTTATGAAAATCTTTAAATATTTTGTGTAGAGAGAAGAGTTCATTATTTACTTAAATAAAGAAATAGTAAATGTTTACAGAGAGAGGAATACTAATTGACTTGCCTTGGTTTTATAATTAACCTTTGCACATGTGTATTTGATTATAAAAGTATAGCTAAAACTGTGCACAGGTGTGTAATAATAAAGTTTTATTTTTGAAAAGTAAAGCAAATAAAAACAAAACAAAATCATATTTCTTGGGGAATCTGCAAAAGGTTTTCTTCACATTTCAGACTTGGATCAGTGCACTGAGTAAAGGAAGTGGCCTTCACTAATCCAAGTGGATGTCACCCAGTTCATTGACTATCTGAGTAGAGCAAAAAGGCAAAGACAAAGAAAATTCCCTTGTAAGCTAATCCATCTCCTCTTGCCCTCCAGCATCCCAGAGCATGGTTTTGAGAATTTAGACTACAACACAGAATGTTACATCAGATTCTCCACCATTTCTCAAGGCTTCAGTATCAGTTACACTATCAGATCTCTCACTTCTCAGTCCACTGGACTCAGTAAATTGCTAATCACTGGTTTTTCTGGTTCTTTAGTTCACAGACAGACAGTATATCATGGAGTTCCTCAACAATTGCTGTAATCACATGACCCTGTTCCTTAAATAAACCGTTGGTTATCTCTCTTTTTTAGTTTTCAGATCAGACTTAGGATTTCTTGAATTGTAATGCTAATAATAGTTCTCAATTTGATTAGACTCAATATTTGTGATTGGTTTTCTATGTAAACAAGTATCAGTGAGTCACAGTGTAAATATTTAAAAATATATGCAACATAAACCTTAGAATTTTCTATTCAGTAAGCTGCAAGAATCAAATAACTAAGCAACTCTAAATTTGATACTCTAAAATATTTTGGGAGAAACTCAGGAATACAAAGACTGATTATCTTCACTGCTGTAAAAGAAAGAGTTGAGAACTTAGAACCAGAGTTGTATTCATCATTAACAGCATCTAACTCATGAAAAGAGCTTGTGACAATAACTGTTAGAAATCAAGCAGAAAACTTAGGTATAGTGCAAGCTAGACTCCCTGACCCATAGGATATAGACTGTTGAAATGGTCAAGAATAAAGTCCTCTAAATTGAGATGGAAAAGTATGGAAAGACCTTCGTGAAGCTGGGGTTACTGGATTCTTCCTTAGATGTTGTGTTGTGTTTCCAAGTAGAAAAATTTCTCCAGTCCCATTCGAAATTGTCGCACTAGCAGCAATGGATGTGAACTTTTCTCAGCAGAAGAAAGCTCCTTACTCTTCTAGACAGAGTTAGCAAAGACAGCCTTTGCACTATAGTAGCTTAGATTTACAATGCTATACAAAATGATCATTTCTAGGCAAACTATAATGACTTTTCCCAAATGACAGGTTTTATCCTCCTCAGAATAAACATCAGTACATATTGGGTTCTAACCTTATAACAAGATTAACTTCCAATATGCCCCTGAATATAAGAACAGAACCTAGGAAATACGTGGGAAAATAGATAGCAGTATTAATAATAGAAGGGATAGAGGCATAGCTCCACACTGCCACTAGCAACAGCCTGTGGAATCTCATTCTCTTGGAAGGACCTATTCTCTACCAGAACCAAGATTCATGACTTCACTACAGAAGGGCAAGTACAAAGCTTGAAGGAGGGGAATCCAAAGACCAGTCACATTACAGGAATGTTTTCATCGAAAATAGAAATTTTTCATGCAATATATTTTGATTATGGTTCCCTTTCACCTCTTTCCAGCTCCTCCCCATTTTTCTACCCATTCAAATCTACACCCTTTCTCTCTCTCTCTGTCTCTCTCTCTGTCTCTGTCTCTCTGTCTCTAGCTCTGTCACATACACACACACACACACACACACACACATACACACACACTAGAATAAAAACAGCTATCTAAAATATTATCATGACAACTACAACAAATCCAAACAAGCAATAAAAGAACAAAACAATAAGCCATCTCCCCCCACTCCCAATAAAGCATGAGAAAGAAAAGGACTCAAAGACATGCATGTCCACATACACAGAAAACCCATAAGTACAAAAATCAGAAAATATAATACATCTACAAAGGGCATTAAGGTTAAAAGATAGGATGACATGAGGGTTCAAAGAATAATGCTTTCAGAAGAGATAAGATACATTAAAATATGGAAACAGGCTTTCTCTTGAAGGGGACTTGAACCTCTTTATTTTTTTTCTTTCTTTCTTTACAATGGCTATATACAAGCCTCAGGTTTTCTAAGTTAACATCATCTGGCAGTGGAACCTACAACAACAACTGAAAGTTAAAGAATTTCCTTCCTGAAACAAAGTGGTAAGATCATTCATGATGAAAATTTCTTCCATTTAGGAATGAAAAGGGAGTACTAACAAAACTCAAGCTGCAGATGATCTGGGCTTGAAACGAGTACAGCTGCTTTTCTTGTCTTTAGCATTTTTCTATGGGATGTCTCTAAGAAAACACATATTGTGTCTGAACAATTTTTCTCTATCAGGGGAGTCTACATTTTCTTGACTTTTTCATCCAGAAAGATAAACCAGATCCCTCCCATGACTCAGTTATCTGTCTCTCTCAGTAAAGGCACCAAGAGATGCTTGGAGGAAGATCTGAATTGTCTGTTACAGTTAGTGTTTTCACATGTTTATTGGATTTATCTACTGTAGGAGGGATGAGTGGATCAGATTATTTTCATACAACTATGCATTGCTGGTTGAGCATATGCCTCCCACTCCATTTCTATCACCAATACCATCACTCTCCTGAGCCATTTAATCAGAGACCCTGCATCTATTATTCAGCACGTAGAATTAGAGAGAGTTCTAAAAGTTTGTTTGGCTAACTAAAACACACATCAAAGATTGCTCACTACGAGCAAGCTGGAACTGTACAGGGTTCTTTGTGAAAGAAAAGATTCAGAGACTGAAAGAGATACAGTAAAGAATGAAGCTCATTTAAAAACTCAGGATTGACTCAGTGGTTAAGAGTACTTGTTCTTGCAAAGGAGTGTATTTAGTTCCCAGCACTTACACAGTACCTCATAACTATCCATAACTACCTTTCCAAGAAAAATGATAGTCTCCTGTCAAATCCACAGGTACCAGGCACATAGACTCTGCACATATTTATATACACACAGGGCAAAAATGTATGTAAAAATCAATCTAAAAAATGTAAAACCTGCTTACCCACTTTATCATAGTTCATAAAATGCACTTATCACAAATATTTTAGAATAAAATTCAGGAGATAAACACAAACAATTTCAAAGAGCTCATTTTTACTTCTACACCAGATCTACCAGTGAAAACCATGGTCATTAAATTGGAAAACTTAAATACAATCGAAGAACTGAATGCCAGAGTGGCAGCATCCAGATGGAAGCAGCCCAAGTGCAAGATGAAAGTAATTCCTGATAATGGGCAACAGGATCACAGGACCAATATACATCTTCTGACCTACACAAAGACATGCCATTAACAAGTAGGTCATTGTGCTCTTAGAAGTAAAGTCAATAGGAGGCCTACTAAATCCTTACCTGATCTATTGAAGAAAAGTCCCAGTACAAATGGGCAGAATTCTAATGTTAATGGTAAATTCAGAGAAGACAGACATTTGGTCAGCTTCACAACTTTAGCCAGTTTGTACAGAGAGATCCCATTGAATGAAGTGGATAATAGCTACAAAGATCTATAGACAGTGCTGAAAACTTATGCTGTTTATCCTTGTATTAGATTTCTCAAAAAAGACATGTGATCTTTAATAAGTCAACTGTGAATGCGGAAGAAGAAAAGGTAAGAAATTACGGGACACTGGTAATAACTTAGCATTGATTCCAAGACATTCAAAATATTCCTATAGGCCTTCCTCTAGAGAAAGTGCTTAGGTTGAAGAAAAGATCAACAGAATGTTAGCACAATTCCACTCATGGTGGATTAAGTTTTTCCTACCCTTATCCTGAGGATATGCTCCCAGTTCCAGAATGAATCACTGAAGGAAATGTCTTTAGCAGCTGACAGAATCTTCATATTGATTCCATGTCCTATTGAGTGAGTGCTGTTCTGACAGAAGAGACAATATGAAAGCAATTAGAGTGCCTCACTCTCAGAAAATAATACATCAAAAGCAATACAGAAGTTCTGGAGGGATTGTGGAAAGTTGTGTCATCAAAAATGGCTTGGAAGATATAACAGTCGCAACTCCCAGCACAGTCTATTTCAACATCATTTGCCCTATGGAGAAACAGATGAATACTGGAGAATCAGAGTAGATTAGTAACTGAGTGGCAATTCCACCTGCAGCTGTTTCACCAGATGTGTTTCACTTGGTCAAGCAAACTAGCATTGTCCCCTGGTATCTGCTAGGCTGCTACTGACCTGGAGAAATCTCCTTTACTCAATACATTTCTAGATGCCTACCAAAAGTATATTCCCTTCAGCTGGTCAGCCTATAAATATATCTCACTACCCCTTTTCATAGTATATCAACCTGCTAATTTTGTGTTATAATTTAGTTCATAGGGACTGGCTCATTATATGAATAGCATTTTGTTAACTGGACCTGGCAAGCAAGATAGAGCAACTACTCCAGATATCCAGAATGACATTATATCAAATAAGATATCAACCTAAAATTCAGGTTTTTCTACTTTATATGTGACACTGTACCAGCCATAGAGCTGGTTCATAGAGTTCCAGACTCCCTCAAAACTAGTGTTTGCAAGTGATCCAGAGAAGCCTAAATCAGGAACTAGACCGAAGGCACAAACAGATTCAACGGCCATATGGCTGGTTCTTGATTGTGTGTGATTCTTGATGCATGGGCTTCTTGATGCATCTTGTGTGTCTCTGACATTTAGGTATCAGAAGAACTCACGAAAGGCAGATGAAAATGAATTGGATAAGATGATCTGTTTAGTTCACATCAGTCAGCTATTTTAAGCCTCCCTGTTAGTGCCCAATAGAGGACAAAATGTCCATGGTAGCCATGACTGAGGGTCCACACATATGTAGCAACACGGACTTCAAGTCTTGATAGTGAACTTGGCTGCACTTCTGATTGCCCAATCTGTCAGCAGTAGAGACCACATTGATCCCTCAATATGTCATAGTCTCTGGAGTGATTATCCAGCTTGCTTGTGGGCAGATTGATTACACTGGACCACTTCCATCATAGAGGGGTAGCATTTTGTCTTTACCAGAGTAGATAACTGTGATGTGTATAGATTTGCTCTCTCTACACACAATGCTCCTGTCCAAAGTAAAATATCTTTGGACTTACAAAGTCCTTTGTTCAAATTGCAGTATTCCCAATAGCATTGATTCTGAAAAGTGAACTCATATCACCACTAAAGTATGTGAGCATGGCCCTTTATTCATGGGATTCACTCTTCCTAACCATTGAGCATAACATCCTGAATCAGTTAGCATTTTGAACAGTAGAACATCCTCTTGAAGACTCAATTACTGTGCAATATACTTAGCAATCTCAAGATTTGGATCATGTGCTCCAGAGTGTGGCATATAGCTATACAGCTGACTGCAATGCATGCCATTGTTTCTTTGACAGCCAGGATCCATACAATCTGTAATCAACAGGTATGCATGAGTGTCTCCATTCATCACGTGTTTTATTGATCCACCAGTAGACTTACTTCCTGCTTTAAAGTGCAATGCTCTGAAGACCTGCAGTTCTTTGCTCCAAGTGAGTAAATGTTACTTCAAAAAACAAAAATGTCATTAAATGAGGTTAGACACTCCTAGTCCTTTTGGCCCTCATGTTCTTGAGTCAGCAGTAAGGAAAGGGAAAGTGTTAACTGGCATGACTGATCTGAAGATGAAAAGCAACAAGACAACTATTTTACAGTCATTAAAAAGAGTACATATTCTTAGAATTCAAGATCTTCTTCAGTTCTTATCTTAGCCTTAGATTCTATAGAACGTAACAGCCCAATTAAGGAATAGTATGAATGGCCTAGACCATTCATCTATGAATGTTTTATATTTCTTCATCAAATCAAAAGAACTCAATCGGTGGGTATAAAATGAAGAAAAGTCAAAACTTGGAGGGTAGAGATGGTGGTTGTGAGAGGAGTTAGGGCAGAAGTTCTCAGTCTGTAGATCATGACCCTTATGGGGGATGAATGACCCTATCACAGGGGTCTCATATACATATCAGATATCATGCATATGAAATATTTAATTAAGATTCATATCTGAAGCAAAATTACAATTATGAAGTAGAAAAAATAATTTTATTGCTTGGGGTCTGAACAATATGAGGAACTGTATTAAAGAGTCACAGCAGTTGGAAGGTTGAGAATCACTGAGTTAGGGAAATGGAAATACACTTGAAACGCATTGTATGAAGATTTCAAAGAATAAATAAAGATATTGTTATGAAATGGAAATTAATGAAATACTTATTTCATGTACTTGTTGATGGAAAAAATAGAGTAGACAGTAAACAAAGAAATTATAAAGAATAACTGTGAACACATGGTCACTGAGAAATTATCATTTATTTACTATTTTCTCTTTGGATTATGATTAATGTATTTCTATGTTTATACGAATCCTAAAGTGTTTCTCAGAATCTATGAATCCTGTGTCTATTAAACAAATGTGTATTTTTAAATTAGAATAAATATGATGGTATAGAACACATACCAGTATCTTCCTGGTCATCTTTCCTAAATAATACAACATAATTGTGATTAGTATAGCATTTATATTGTATTAAATATAAGGATCTGGAAGAAATATAAGTATCAAAGATTATAAAAGGACACATATAGGCAGCATGCTAGTACAACATCATTCAGTATAATAGACACATCCATAGCTTTTTGTGTCATGAAGAACTCAGTAGCTAAAACCCCTGAACAACATTGTAATGAAAAATTTCTCAGCTTTATGTTCTCTTGTTAATACATCAGGATGCTATATTTCAGTAGTTAATTTGTCAATTTTGCATCCTAAAATTTGAGATTAGGAAAACAGTATTATCATTTAAGAACTTGAGTATTCTAAGAAAATATTAGTGTGTCATATATGTACATATACCACTGAAGCTGATTTTCTTAAAGACAATTTTAATATTAGTAATACAAGAAACTGATGTGGCTGAAGAGATAGCTTGTAGATAGGAATACCTGCTGTTCTACCAGAGGACCTGAGTTTGACTCTCAGCACCTACACTAGCCTGCTCACAATGTCCTGTAGTGCCATCTCCATCCTCTTTGTTATCTCAGATGAGCAAACAGAGTAGCAAGTATGCTTACTCGACATATTCTTCAGAGTATGTCCCAGGTTTGAGGGGCCGTCAGTTGGAGCCAATTTTATTTTATTTTTTAAAAGTAGGTTCTTATCTCATACAGTGAACTTTGATTGTAGTTTTCTAACCTCCCTCTCCTCCCAGTTCCTCCCCACCCCTTTGTCCATCTACTCTCTTTCTGTCTTTAGTTACAAAAGAAAAAGGCTTCAAAAAGGTAACAAAACATAAAATAAAATATAATAAGATGCAGTTTTAAATTTTGTTTTCACTATTCCATTTTAATTTTTAAGATTAGGTTTCAAAGAAATAAATTTCTAAATTTATATATATTTTATACATATCTTGCTTTGGTTATTTACCTCCAATTGACTCTGCCACTCTCTCCTCACTGAACCCGTTGGCATGTCCCAAGTATTTTCTCTTTCCACTTTATTGTTGCACAAACCAATCTTTTGAATTTGGTTGGCCCTATCCTTCAGGTCTCAAGGGTCATTTTGCAGTTTATTGACCTTTAACTAAATATATTCCCACCTACACAGATATTAATATGAGGCCAACATATTACTGAAAATATATTGTATTTGTTCTTCTGTGTCTGGGTTACTACATATAAAATGTTTTCCATTTCTAGCCATTTAGTTGCAAATTCTGTAATTTCATTTTCTTTATAGCTGAATAAAATTCCATGGTATATATGCAACAGGTTTTCATTATCTATAGTTTATATACATTTAGTAACTCATGATTCAGGTACTTTATCTCAGAGAGAATAGTCTTTCCTAATTGGGGGTGGGGGTGTAAAACTTACCTCATTATGTGATGACCATGCAAAAATGACATTTCTTTAACAGCTTCTCTCTCTCTCTCTCTCTCTTTCTCTCTCTCTCTCTCTCTCTCTCTCTCTCTCTCTCTCTCTCTCTCTATCTTATATATATGATCTGTATGATAGATAGATAGATAGATAGATAGATAGATAGATAGATATTCCTTCCAAGTATAACTATAGCATAAGCTTTAAGATGTTGTATATTTCTTGTGTGCATAAAGTCCTCATACATTCCTCTAAAGACAAGGGTTATACTCCCCTTTTACAAGTATGCCTTGGGAAAATCTAATTTTAAGGAATCTGATGATGTTAGTTATTTTATAAAGACAATAGTGTAGGTACTCAATAAAAACTATAGGAAATAATTACCTCATATAATACTGAGATCTCACATCATTCTCTCATCAGCCTCTAATTTGTCTAATTAGATAGCAAATTAAAATTTTACTCTAAAATACACTAAGCATCAATTTATATACACAAATATTAACATACATACTTGTATACACAAACATTAATAATACTAGAAACCTGAAGTTAATATAGAATAATAAATAAAACTAACCTATACATCAACCCAGAATAATACTATGATCCTACTGTAATAGATAATCAATATTATCACATATCATTTTGATAGTGGTAATGCTTTACAGTAATACATTCTCCTTTTTAAAATTTACTGTTCAAAGTATAGCTGTAATCTTGATATAGTTAAAGATAATATAAATCTATTGCTAAACAGATTTCTTGTTGTGTCCATGTGTGTTAAAAATAATAGACTTGTCTTTGCTCTATAGTCAAAATTAAAGTATAGACTTGATATAATCCTCTTCGTAATATAGACAGCAATTAAGTGTTGCATGTCTGATGCAAATGCACTGGTAGTTATTGGACAGAGAGAATTAATTTAAGTAACTTCATTCCAAGATATTGCAGGCTACAGCATGCCATGCTGTCTGGATATATGTGTCAAGGAGACACAGGGAGTTAGAATGAAAGCAGTACATCGTGAACAGGCTGCAGAGTACGTCCAGAATTCAGTAGTCAAAGGCACATGCATGTCAGTGTATTTTATAGTCAGGGATCAAGATAAGCACATAATTAAAATGAAGATCAAGGGGAGTAGCCATGGGAGTCTAGTGTCTTGACTGGGTGATGATTTACTAACTTAATTATTTCAGGTTCTTCCAAGGAAAATGAGAGTGTCTGTGCTCTAATAGATGTTGTTCTCACATATGCCACTGGGTATTAGCTGACATACACAAATAATTATATCTTATTTAATTTGAAAATATGTCAAGACCTAGGATGGTAGGTTAGAGTCAATGCCTTTGATTCTCTTAGCTTAATTATAAATTTATATAAAATGCACTTCTTGTGTGTCCTTCAGGTCTGACAGTCAGATAGCCAAGCTTCTTAATCTGAGAAAACTGGGCTACAGTAAGATATAAAAGAAGGGATGGGGGAAACTGGGGAAGGGATTTGTAAGGGTAGGAATGAGAGAAGAGAAGCAAGGGGGGCTAAGATTGTGATATATCATGAATAAAAATAAATTATTTAAAAGAAAAGAAATATGCAATATACTTGTGATGGAAACACTAAATTTTTTAGAATTCTATTCGTGTTTTATTATTAGAAATAAAGAACACCACAATCATATACTAGATAACATGATTAAATGTCCTAGTTTTGATCAAAGAAAATAATACAATGGCAAATGACTATGAGCATATTTTAGGAACATCATCATGTTCTGAGTCCTTTGGGCAATAAAGAGGCTGCACTCACTTCAAGCTCACAGTATTTAAGCCCACATTCAATCCCATCTTATTATGGAGTTAATGAGAATGGAAAATTCAAAAGTTTCTTAGCAAAATTAATCTCTACCAAAGCAAGAAATTTACAATTTTCTATTATCTCATTTACCAATTAATTCTCTACTTCAGTTTACAGGAAATCTGCTACGGCTTCCTTCTCTTCATGCATCTGCATCCAGCTCCCTTTGGACAGATACCATGTGAAGTTGGGGACATGTTATTTGTCATTTTAAAATGGACACAACAGTAGCAAAAACTGCTTGGAAGCATGTTCAGCTAAGACAACTTGCCATTTAACAAACCTCATGGCACTATTACTCTAGTATTGCTTTAAATTCTAGGTGAGTTTACAGTGCCCTTTCCTGTTGCCTTCGTTGACAGAAGGGTTCTTAAGGCCAACCCTTTAAAGTTAAGAAGCCTCTTTCCTCTTACCTTTGTGTTCTTTGTTTTTGAAAAATACATTTTATCATGATTTGTAGCTGTATCACTTAATATACTTAAAAGTCAGAAAACTAATTGGTTTGTCAAGGTAAATATTCCACGGACATTTTGGAACTTAGGAAAGAACACAATCTCAGCATTAAGGTATTTGAGAAATACAAATGGGCAGACTGACTTTCTTGCCCTCTCTCACGATTCCAGTTTGGTTTCTTATTCATTTTATAATCCTGAGCCATCTTCACACTGAATTCCTCCTTGTAACCATAGGAACAGTATCCTCTGCAATGTCTTGAAGTAGAAGAATAGCTAGTGCCTGAAGACATCTATGAGGAAATATATGAACATAATTACAAACCTAATTATTATATATGATACCTAGCATTGTATATTCAATGTTAATGCCCTGTGTGCCTGAATGAAAGATGGAACTCATGACCTTTCCTCCAAGGATGATGCTGATGGATGATATCGAAAGAAAGTTCAAGAGATTTGGGGAGAAGAAAACTAATGAAGGCAATAAAGCCTTTTAATTTTACTCATGATGGAGCTTGTGAATGAGAACTTTTTAACAAATCCTATCTCCTGGTCTCTCAAATATATCTGCTGTTGAGTGGAGTCTCTCCAAATGATTTTTGCTTCTGCAACCTGGCATTACATTTTAGAACCACTTTATAGTATGCTTTTGATGTGACATCATTCACTTTGCAAATAATATGACTAGCTATTTGATCTATAAATATTTTTGTCTGTTATTATGTCATTTGACTATTAAAATTAAGTTTTAATAATTCATAATACTTTCCTCACATGTGCACTTATGCTGTGGGTTAAAATGTTATGTTTTCTCCAAAAAAAAAAAAACCCTAATTAAGTGAAAATGAACATTGTAGCCTTAGAGAACTTTATATTTAATAAAATTATATAAAAATAAAATCTTTATTACTCTTTATTTAATCAAGATTCATGAATTATATTGTTCATTGATTTATCTACCTAAGGGATCAAGAAGTAATTTTATGGAATTTTATAGCATTGTTTAATTGGTGTAACATAAATTCATCATTCATAAATTAAAAATTGTGAAATGTATAATAATTTGATGAATATTATATGCAACATTTATATTACAACAACATAAGAATCACTACTCCATAAATTGAGTTTACCTAATATTCACTTAAATAATAAATGAAGGTAAATGTTTTTAAATGAAATTATAAGATAAATGATCATGATCATACTCAATTGAATAAAATTGTACAGTGTCTTTAATGAAGAGTTTCCTGCTTTGATAGTATATCTCTAGTGTTCTTATGGTCAGCTGCTTATCTTTCATGACAGATCCTGCAACATGGAAACATTAACTTTATGCCATCCTCCCGCAATACAGCATAATTTGTGGGTTTGTTTGTTTTTGTCATTTGAATCTAAACTGTCTCCAAAATACCATGAGCTCAATTCTTGCTCCTCATTCAGTGGCACCATTTTAATGTACACATTAGAAATGATAACTAGTTGGAGCAATAGGTCACAGAGGACATCCTTTTGAAGAGCCGCATCTCCTGTACTTCCTCTTTCTTTCCCCTCGGGAAAAACAGGGTCCTAGTCAGGTGGAGGAGGCATAGCGAAGAAATGATGGCAGAGACAACACATGAAGTATAGGATCTGAATGTATTTCTTAAAAATGGCATCAGACTTTTACAGTCATTGCAAAAGAGAAATGATAAATCTAGCAGCTTAGTAATTAAGGTACATCTGAGGCTACCTGAAACACACTGGGTCTAAAGCAGCAGCTATCTCCTCTAGATAGGAGCTGCATCCCCTGGGCCCAAGCACTCTGGGCCAGGGGGAATGCAGACTAAGTTCTAGTGTGAGTCTCTGTCCAAGAGAGAGTCCAAATTCAAGAAAGAGTCCAAGAGAGAGCACAAAGTGAAAAGCAGGCTTATATGGTATACAGGGAACGAGGCGAATGACAAAAGTCACATAGATGGCGGGGCTTACAGTAAGAGGCACAAGACTGAGGTCACATAGGCAGGTGACCACCACACAAGGTAGGTAGAATCAGGTAGCCAGGTCTGAAGCAGGAGGAAGAGCAATTGAGCCTTCCCTGCTGGGGCTATTTTGGTATTCGTATGCTAATTCTCTGATTCTGCTGGAGGCAAGGACTAGAGAGTCCGATCTGGCATTTCCTGCTAATTCTCTGGGTCTCACTGAAGAGAAGCACTTGGAAGTTCTGACCTAACGGTTCTAGCTAATGTCCTTGAGTTTCTAGTATGTAAAACAGTTCTGACTATTGTGGGGCTGCCCTAAGGAATGAGGAATGAGCTTGACCTCTGTTGCTAACTCTGAGGACAAAACCTGTCTGACAAGCAGATACCTAGAGAGAAATTCCAAGCTAAGGACGTCTTGGAATTAAATTAGGATATATTGGAATCATCATGCTGGCCAGGAAACAAGCCCAATCTTAGCCATTAACGAGTCATTTCTTGGGGTATCTTTATGCCTAAATATGAGGGCGTGTTGATGATTGGAAAGACTAATCTGGAACACATCTGAATTAGGGGATGCCAGTGACTGTCTGAACAACCAGGAGGCATAAGCTCCCTTTTGGGGCCATAACGCCTCTTGTCCTTGATCATGTTTTTTATGCTCGATACTGCAGACTTGACTGGCATAGACGAGTATGCGTGGCATAATTCTATTTACTTAAAATATGTTTTTAACCCTGTCTCAAAAAAACAAAAAACAAAAATAAATAAAAAATAAGTAAATAAAATGTTTTTAAATGTTAACAAATTCAGATAAACTGAAATTAAGTATCTTTTCTCATCATAATGCATTAAAACTCAAAAATCAATTAAAAAAATCTAGATGACAAATAAAGACAGAAAAGTATAGGAGTCCTTTATCTTTATACAAGTGTCTTTATCCACTGAGCCATTGCTTTCTGCAGCTTTTTGATCTTTGCTACACAGTGAAAGCTGGTAATGAACCTTGGACAGTCTCTCAGATACTGGAACACGAACCAGGCAGCATACACCACCTGATATGAAGCCCCCAGCACATATACAGCAGAGGACTGCTGGGTCTGTGTTCAGTCAGAGAAGATGCACCTAACCCCCAAGAGACTGGAAACTCCAGGGAGTGTAGAGGTCCAGTGGGGTAGGGGTGGGAACATCTTTGTGGAGACAGAGGGGCAGAGAGAAGGTATGGGTTGTGCAATAGTCAGAGGGTGGACCAGAAGGGGAATAAAATCTGGATTAAATAAATAAATTAAATAAATAAATAAATTCCTTCTTTTGTTCTTTTTAAGATTGTAATTTAATTACATGATTTACCCATTCTCTTTCCTTTCTCCAAGACCTCCCTCCCTGCTCATCTCAAAAATGCATGGCCTCTTTTTTTCACTAATTATTATTGCATATTATTCCAAAATATGTCTATGAGTCAACCAACATATGCTCTATACATACATGTTTTCAAGGCTGATCATTTGCCACTGGGAAGCCAATTGATATGTTTTTTCCCTGGGGAAGATCACTTCTCCTGGTCCGAGCTTAGTCAGCTACATGTAACTCATTATGTAGGTTTGAGGTCTTGTGTTCTTGTGGGGTTTTTCCCCGTCTGATTTGGTATGTCCTTTGGTGTCCTCCTTTTTCAGCTCATGTTTGGGTAGTCATGTTGGTAAGACTTTATGTGTTTATTTTCCGGTACTACTTGGAGACACAATTCCATAGCAAACTCACCAATTCTCTGGCTCTTACACTCCTTTTACTACATCTTTAGAAAGGTTCCATGAGCCTTACATGTGGAAGTTTTCTGAAGATGTGACCACTAGCAGTTGACTCTACAAGCCTGCTATACTGGCTGGTTTTGTATGTCAACTTAACACAGGCTGGAGTTAACACGGAGAAAGGAGCTTCAGTTGGGGAAGTGTCTCCATGAGATCCATCTGTGGACCATTTTTTTCAGTTGGTAATGAAGGGGAGAGGGCCCATTGTTGGTAGTACCATCTCTGGGCTGGAAGTCTTGGGTTCTACAAAGAGAGCAAACTGAGCAAGCCAGGGGAAGCAAGCCAGTAAGTAACATCCCTCCATGGCCTCTGCATCAGCTCCTGCTTCCTGACCTGCTTGAGTTCCAGTCTTGACTTCCTTTGGTGATGAACAGCAGTGTTCATCAGTGTAAGCTGAATAAACCCTTTTCTCCCCAACTTGCTTCTTGCTCATGATGCTTTGTGCAGGAATAGAAACCCTGACTAAGACACCTGCATTTTGATTGTGATTTTTCTACAATGATCTACTCTAGCTGTTGATAAGAGATGATTCTTTGATATATAAAGACTAAACTCATCCTTATGGTCAAATATTTATAGATTATTGTAAGGAGTTACTGAGTGAGGTGGTAGTTTGGCAGCCGGGGGTTTTAGATTCACCTATATGTTTACTTTCATAAAGTCCGCAACATAATAGAGGTATAAGGTGGACTTCCTAAGTAAAGTTTTTATTCATAAATTTTTGTGACTAAAACTTTACACAGACTTATTTTTATATAATTGAGTCATGTTTTGCCCCATGACTTCTCTAAATTAATTTTAATTATCCTGTAGTTTTTATATGTGGTGTCAAAGCATGGTGATTCATAAGTGTCATGTGAATAATACTGTATAACTCCACTTATAAAGTATCTTACAACATCAAAAAATATTCTCTCTGCCAGGCAGTAGTGGCACACACCTTTAATCTCAGCACTTGGGAGACAAAGGCAGGCACATTTCTGAGTTCAACGCCAGCCTGGTCTACAGAGTGAGTTCCAAGACAGCCAGGCTATCCAAAAAAAACCCTGTCTTGAAAAACAAAAACAAACAAATAAAAAATTCTCTGAAGTTATTTTCATTTCATTAAAAGGAATTTTTTTAAAGGAATAAAATATTTTCTTTTCATCTGGGGGAAACTGGGAGAGGCTAGACTAGTTTCTAGGAAGTAACCTAGAAGTGATTTGTTGTTGACTAGTGAAGGATCAACACACATTTCAAATAACACACATGTGTATAGTCAGTGATGCCATTAAGGCTTTGCATAAATATCTGCCAGACAACCCTTCAAATCAAATTGAGACAATCACAATTCTTGAAAATTGTTTTTTAACAATATGTCAATAATATGCCATGACATCACATATTTAATATATTAATGACATAATAATTGCTATGACATCACAGTTTTCATATTTCATGTACATTCCTAGGAAAGGGGACGCATGAAAACGAAGGTAGTCTGTGAGATATGAGGGTTCTGAAGCAAGCTTTCCTCTGCTCCCCAGCGTAATCCTATTCACAGATTTTTTTTTCTTCCAAAAGCTCCAAGAACAAAGCTTTGCTTGTACCACACATCATTATCCCTTCTTTTCTGACTATCTTAGTTCGTAAAACACAAATATTACTGGATTTGTTTACTTTACTGTTTGCTTGAATTACTTTTAACTAGGAACGGGGGATTTCTAATCCTCCTAAGCCAAATTATTTTTCTTCTCAACACTGCACTAATGCTCCCAGGATTTTCTGTTGATGGTATAACAGGCTTTCTAATCTGCGCTTTCATGGAAACAGTGAGACTTCTGTGCATCCAGCCTTCTCCTGCTTGCTTGAACTTTCCTCCAGGTATGACTGATGAGGGCCATCAGTGTGTGACATAGAGTGGAAAATTAGGTCAGTTTGCATTTCAAATTCTGACATTTTTTTTTCCTTCTGTGAAAGAAAAATCTCCCTTTACATCTCTTACAGAATTAACGAATAGCACATTGTCATCAGGTTAGATACTGACAGCATCAAATCCACTTCTAAGTCCATTTCAAGCCCAGTTCATTTGCTGGTTCTATCAGAGGAGAGCCGAAGCTTTAGATTTATATAAAAAGAAGAGAAAAGAGATCATGATGGCAAAGCAGCATTCAAGTACATAAAGGCCTTTTTCAAAAGCTTAGATATAAAGAGAAAGTCCTCAGTGTCTTCTATAGTTTATGTCAAAGTTTTGTGATTTTTCAGGAATTTTGTTTTATAGTATGATAGTACTTTGGCATTTTGTCATCTATTGATTATATTATAAATATATATGAATACTCTACACAATACACTGCACATTATGAATTCTATAAAGTAAGGCAAGGTTCTTTAATATTTATCACATATACAACTACATATGCACTTGAATATGGAATGTAGAAAAATTAGAGTTCGAAGTAGTACAATGATCTAAATGAAAGAATACTTACTACATACTATTGATTAATTTGTATAAGAAAATTAAAGTAAAACCAGAAACATCTCTGCCCTTAATTATAAAAGCTATTGTCCCATTTACAAGTTATGAAGATTTAAAAGTGCTTATGAGGCACAATATGAATTATTAAACAATTTTAATTCCTTTAAAATTATTCACTGTAATTCATAGAATATTTTAATTTTACATGTTGTTTATATATTTTGGTCACATAGAAAATCACAGTCTCAGCTGGATGTAATGGTATGTGCCTTTAATCCCAGCACTTGGGAGGCAGAGGCAGGTGGATGTCCATGAATTTGACACCACCCTGGTGTACTGAACAAGTTCCAGGACAGAGAAGGCTTATTTTAAAAAAGCAAAAACAACAACAAAAAGAAAATCATAGTCTCTGAATTTTGTTATAAAACACTTTTGACTATTTTATGCCCTGCAGAGACTTTAAGTGCCAGGGTGCAGGGGAATACCCAGGGGGCCCCCACCTGCTCAAACAAAAAGAGGAGAGGACCGAGTGAAGGATGGGGGGAGGACTGTAGGTTGGAGTGACCAGGAGGAGGGCAGTTAGCTGAATGTAAAGTGAATAAGTAAAAAGCAAATAAAAAATAAAAATAAATACATAAGATAAAATGCTAGCTAAATTGGCTATACTTCTTACAATTCTTTAGGCTGGGAACCCCAAGATGAAGTCATTGGTAGATCCAGATTCTGAAGAGGGCCCCTTCCAGTTTTGCAGATAATAACCCTGTACCATGGTATAACATGGCAAAAAGTAGAGAAAATTATGTGAAGTTTTTCCTATACTTTTCTGTAAAAGCACCAATCCCTTGACAAGACTTCACTGTAGTCTCTCAGTTAATTCCCAAATGTCCTTGCTCCAAATAAGATCACTCTGGACATTAATTCTGAGAATTTAATTTAAGGAATACAATAATTCAGTTCACAATTCTCTGCTTGGGTATTCCAAAATGCATATCCTTAATTATTTCAACATTAACTTTCAAGTCGAAAGTCAAAGGTGTGATCCAACCAGAAGGCTCAGCAATTATGTGTTTACTATGCAGGCTGAGACTTGAGTTTGATCTCTGTGGCCAAGTGGTAGAGAATCCATCCTAGTAAGTTGTCCTATGACCCCCTACCTGTGTCTATAGCTGTATGTGTTCATGCATACACATACACACACTAAATAAATACATAAATAAATAAGATACAATAACATTTAAATCCAAATCTAAGCTAAGTATCATCTAATCAGTTATAAGTAGTTGAGATTGTATTCATTTTCGTTTCTCTCCCATCAATGAAACTGAAAATAATTTTTTAAAAATTTATATTTCAAAAACATGATGGAACACCCAGGAATCCGTATCAATATCCTATAAAAAGAAATAGGGAAATACCGAAGAAAGGGTTGGTTTTCCTCAAGCGCACACAAAACCTGTCAAGGACATTATGTGTTTTAATTTTCAAAGGAAATCATTTTCAGCCTGGGCTTCTGCTCTCCATACTCACTGGAAAGGCAACATTGCCCCACAACTAGAAATAGTAATTTCAGTGTTGGCTTCCCCACTCTCGAACATTCAGTGCATAGTCGTATGGTGTTGAAAGGTTTTGTATTAGTTATTTATCAGTGGGATTGAAAAATACCACTGAATCTAGCTAGACAAGAGTACTTCATGTTGAAATCAGAGAACTGGTCAGACAAATTCAACTGAATGAGGCATATTTGTACATGTTTGTAAATGAAAAGCAAGATGACACAGATTTTAGAGTTGATAATACTTTTTAAACCTCAGGGCATAGAATTAATGCTTTTGAAACATTCAATATAACATTGTATTTTATTACATTTTCCCAAGAAAGTTTTTATCATATACTTTTGTAACAAATTAAGATGGCATAAAATAAGATAAAATTTTCAGGTAACAAAAGTCATATTATTGGGAATATATTATATACATTCTTTGTCTCACTCTAGGAAGAATTCTCTCTGTGTGTTCACTTATAGGTAGTCATCAATTTCACATTTACTGATAAATTCCAAATGTATTGAAAATAAAGATGGCTTTTTGTCTCTTGCTCTCATATTGCTTGGAAGAAAAATGCTAAGTGAAATATCTAAACTAAGACAACATACAGCTTTGTAGCAAACTCATGTTGAACTGGAGAATAAAAATAGAAGAGGAAAATATTATAGAACTTAAACATATCCAAATATAACGGAGTACAGGAAGAGCAAGTGTCTCTTAAAATGGGTAGCCAGTGGCCGACTTCACAAAGGCTTCTGCTGCTCAGAAGTTTGACATGTGCATTATAAAAGGGGATATTTTTATAAAACCAACAGGAACTAAGTCACAGCATGCCAATTTGGGGACTATTTTGTTTACAGAGGTGCTCGAGAAAAAAATTTTCTTTTATTATTATAGGTAAGAAAAGACAAACTCTACAATTAACTTTTTTGTTGGCGGTGGTGGGTTTTGTTGTTGTTGGCTGGTTGGTTGGTTTTTGTTTATTTTTTTCTTTTATATTTTAGCTACACAGCAATGAGAATGAGGAAGGAAAGGACTTTAAGGAGAGGATAAAAAGATGTATGGCCCATAGGGGAAGTTAGATGGTTCCAGCGACTATTCTTTATGATTTACCATTTTACAATAGTTTTCTAATGTTGGCAAGAATACACAGGCACAGAGCTGCAAACTTACAGACTAGAGCATGTACTGCAATGCTCGAATAACACCCAGAACACCATATAAAAGTTACAAATAGTAGGCAGATTACCATAGTCACTTCCATCTTATCTCTAACAACAAAGCAGAAAGTGAAATCTTCATTTTCTTAGCATATATGATTAAACATTAAAAATCTAAGTCACTGTTTAAAAACATTAATGCTTGATGAAGAGATCTGTATATTCAATTATATTTAAAGGGAAATGGCAAACAGTAATACAGTTAAACGTAGAATTTTAATCATATTTTCTACCATCCTCCAACCACCATTCACAAGACTGTAGCAATTGGAAGCTTTCCTTTTTGATGTGGAAAGAACTTGGGAGTCTTATTCCTATTCTTTGAAAAGTATAATTAAATAAAGTCAAATATACAAAATAAAATCATGTTCTTTATCCCACAAGAGAATCAAAGACATAGAGAAATACTAAAGATTCAGATCACCATTCCATAGTGAAATTTGTGGCAAATCCAAAAAAAAAAAAAAAAAAAAAAAACACAGAAATTTATGTCTGTGTAGAAGCAAGGTATTGATGGTGTTAAAACCAATATTAATTTTGAGAATTGCCAATTTGCCTCCAAGTAGCCTGGTATGGGGAAGTCCTGAGCACTACTTTTTGGAAGGGCTTTAAACTTTTGTTTATTTTAACCTACTGGAAACTCACTAATGCTTTACAGTAAAAGGACCTGTTTTCTTGGCAAAAGGAGGAAGAGCAACGATCCCACACAGGTCTGAAACCTTCACCATATGAAGAACTGTCTCCAAATGACAGAGAATATCAGATCCTTATCTAGGTTGTGGATAGTGATAACCCACAAAAGCCTTTCTAACCTTCATGGTTTACAAAAGGAGAGAGTGTAAAGGGCTTTTTGTCATTTTTCTTTCTTCCATAAGCCTCTCTTCCTTTCAGTCTCCAGCCCTTTACACTCACTTCTAATACATAGGTCCTCTTCTACCTTTATGTAAATAGTTAATGATAGATGAAAGATAGATTGATGATAGGTGAGAGAAGGATAGATAATAGTAGAAAGATAACAGATTAGATAGATAGATAGATAGATAGATAGATAGATAGATAGATAGATAG
>JADRCD010184610.1:29532-40526 GCA_019843815.1 Montemys delectorum
TAGATAGATAGATAGATAGATAGATAGATAGATAGATAGATAGATAGATAGATAGATAGATGATAGATAATATATAAATGATAGATCGAATGACTCCACTGACCAAGGGAAATGCAAACACATAATTGTGCCTAGCTTCAGCAGGGAAAGTAGAAGATAGTTTTCTTTGTTGTGTTGGTATAAGGGCGATAGGGCAATACTGACTTTAAAAAAGAATTCTGATATTTCTCATTCCTTACTTTGTGGAGAAGCATTGGTATTAGCACTTCTTTAAAGTTTTGATAGAATTTGGCAATGAGTAACTATAGTTCTGTGTTCATTTTTGTTGTAATATTTGTAAAATTTAAAACATTTATTTTCTTATGCTGTGTGTAGTGTGTGTGTGTGTGTGTGTTGTGTATGTGTGAGTTTATTAATTTCAACATTTTAGGAATATATGTTTTCAAAATCTTCCCTAATGGCCCTCTGGATTTCCCTGGAACCTGTTGTAACAAGTACTTCCTTGTATCTAGTTTTATGTGTTTGAGTCTCCTTTCTCCTTCTTTGGATTCGGTTGACTAGGGACTCGTCTGTCTTTGCTTATTTTTTCAAAGAACTAACTCTTTGATTCCATGTATTATTCTTTTAGTCTCAATTTCATTATTTTCTGCCCTGATTTTTATTATTTCTTGCGATCTACTGCTTTGGGGTTTGGCTTTGTCTTGCTTTTCTGAGACCCAATGGAGCATCATTAAATTATTTATTTGAGATCTATCTGATTTTTTTCTAATGTAAGCACTCAGAAATGTAACCTTTCTTCTTAGACTTTCCTTAGTGTATCCCATAGGTTCAGGAAAGTGTACTTTCATTTTCATGGTTCTTTGGATTTTGAATCAGGTTCTTTCTTTGTAGTCTTCGACAGAATTGCACTCCCAGCAATAATTCTCCCTTAGCCTACAGAGTTCTGGGATTACAGTCAGCTGACACTATACCTACCAATGACTCAATGACTTTTGAATAACTTCCTCCTGAATTTCTTCAATGACTGATAGATTATTTGAATGCACCATGCATTTCCCAAAGTTTTACATAGCTTTAAGTTACTGTTTCTATTTATTTGCATTTTTTCCACTATGATACAAAAAACATAATAATTTCATTTTTGTCTATATTAACTTGTAGCTTTAAACATTATCTACTTATTTTTTAATGATTTATTTATTATTATATGTAAGTACAGTGTAGCTGTCTTCAGATACACGAGAAGAGGGATCTCATTACAGATGGTTTTGAGCCACCATGTGGTTGCTGGGATTTGAACTCAGGACCTTCGGAAGAGTAGTCAGTGTTCTTACCCACTGAGCCATCTCTCCAGCCCCATTATCTACCTTTTAACATTCATTTATAAATCTTTATATGTAGATGGAGTGACTGAGCTATATCATATGTGTTCAGAGGACAACTTGTGGCAATCAATTCTGAATTCCATGGGGATCCCAGGGACAAAACTCAGTGTCAAGCTAGATCTCAAATGTTATTACTCATAAATCAATATAATCACCTCTAAGGTATTCTATTTTTAAAAAGCTCATTATGTTTCTAGGAACAATGTCAATCTATCACTTTTAGGGAAAGTATATATATATATACACATATATAGTGCTAAATCAAGCTTATCTGTGATGTAGGTAAATTTTGAATTTTCTTTTTTAAAAAAATGTATTAGTTATTTTATTTGTTTGCATTTCAAATGTTATCCTCCTTCATGGTCTCCCCTCTACAAACCGCCTACTTCTTATTAGTTACTTATCAGAAAAGCACAATTATGTGGATAAAGCATTTATTGTAGAAAACTTATCTTTTTAGTTCTTGGGACCTGGCTAAGGAATCCCTGAAAAGTCTCTGTTCCTCATATCAGATGGTGGTCCCAAAGATGTGAAAGAAAGATAGAAGTGAAATGACTCAAAATAATAACAAACCAGATGCCTGAAGGCAAGCAGGAACTCATGAGTTAAACTGAAAATCATTCATCGCCTCATTGGGGATTTATCTCATTGCACAAAAAAAAAAAAAATTATTTAAGCAGTTAACATGTAGGAAACCTTGATTGGTGATTGGGTCCCTGGGAGCTCTGAGGGTACTAGTTAGTTCATATTGTTGTTCGTCCTAAGGGGCTGCAAACCCTTCAGCTCCATATATCCTTTCTCTAACTCCTTCATTGGGGACCGTGTACTCGGTTCAATGAATGGCTGTGAGCCTCTACATCTGTATTATACATGGTGGGACTGAATATTCTGGGAGCATGTGTATAGTAGAGGATTGCAAATTCGATCATCAATAGGAGGAAAGGACCTCGGCCTTGTAAAGGTTTTGTGCCCCAGTGTAGGGGAATGCCAGGGCCAATAAGTGGGAGAGGGTGGGGTGGCAGGCATGGGGTGGGGTTTGTTCTTGTTGTTTTTGTTTGTTTGTTTGTTTGTTTGTTGGAGGGGAAACTGGGAAAGGAGAAATTTACATGTAAATAAAGAAAATATCTAATAAAAAAACATGTAGGAAACCTGTTGTATTGTTGCTTAGGGATTCATATAAATATAACATAATATACAGAGCAAATAAAGACAGATATTTGGTGAAAGCTAAGAGTTTATGGAGACTCTGCAGCCCTGAAGAGTAAAGTTTACTCTGCAAAAGAGGAAGTATCTCACTCAATGTAATGATCCCATAGATATATTCTAAAATGAGGAACCCAAAAGATCATACAACTCTAGTCAAATTTTAAAAGACAGCAGATTGTTCTTTTTCTCTTCTTTGAACTTTTGTTCATATATCCACATATCAGGCAGAAGCAAAATCATATAAGGAAAGAAAGAAAATGACATTTAACCTCAATGACTTTGCCATAACAAACCCCAGTCTCTTTTCTGTATTGCCGTTTAGATAGCAATTCCAAACAGCAGTAGAAAAAAAGTTGTTTACTAATGTGTTTCAACTCTCTACAAGTTGATTAGGCTTTGATTGGAGATTCTTAAGGTGGGAATTAATGAGTATTAGTCCTACAGTAATATTTCTCAACCTGTGTGTTGTGATTCCCTTTGGGGTGTGGTCAATGGCCCTTTCACAGGGATCACATATCTATCAGATATCCTGCACGTCAGATAGTTACATTACAGTTCATAACAGTATCAAATTACAACTATGAAGTAGCAAGAAAACTAAGCTTATGATTTGGGGTTATCAAAACAAGAGAAACTGTATTAAGGGGGTCACTACTTTAGGAAAGTTGAAACCTACTGTCCCAGAGTTATAGAAAAAATCTTCTCTCACATGTTTGGCTCACCATGTCAGTTTCTTATATCTTTTATTTCTTTGGACTGGAGTTGTCCAGCTATATCTTAAATTTCCATTTAAAGTAGTTCTTAAACATTGAGCCTGGACTGAACATATACAGATATTTTTCTTAATATTCTTTTCTAATAATCAGTATGAAGAACGATAACAAATGTTCACAGAAGCTCTACACTATTTTAGATATTATGAGTAACAAAAAGAGAACAGGGTTCCAAGTGTATAATCAAGGTGAGTGCAAATAGCACTTTGCTTCATCCAAGGGTTTGGGGAATCCATAGATCTGGACATTGACTATGAGTATATGAACTGTGGATCTGTGTTTCTCCCAACTGCAAGAGATGGCCGATCTGGAGGCAAAATGCACGGAGTTTGACTGTGCTTATCCCACACTGCCTTCTCCAGGCCACTAGTCTCCACTGGAGAACCACAGAGAGAAGTCTGGAATGAAGTATCAGGAGGCCATGGGCTGCAATTAGGCTGGGGCCGGTCACTCCCAAACTCCTGGACTTTCAGATTCTGCTGAGTAGTGAGGAGTTTCGTGCAGAGCCAGGAGCCCATAGGCTGAGGATGGTGTCTGGCCCAGGGCTGGAGAAACTGAAGCTTCTGCTTTTCTCATTGATGAAGGCCCTTAGCTTGGCAGCAGTTTTAGCTGGGAGCACAGAGGGGCCTTCTATGGGAGAATTAACCAGCGGCTCTGTAGGCGAAAGCCTGCACCAAGCTCCCCATTGCAGTTCTGAAGGAAAGAGACAGTCCAAGGTTCTAAGTTGTGTATTGATTGTTCATCATGGGAAAATGGATTCATACCTGTACCAACTTTTCAGGATGCATCAAAGATTAAATACCTTTTGCAGGGAGGAATGTCTGGGAAGGAAAGCTTAGTAACTAAACCTTCAGGGCTACTAGATACCTCATTAGCATGGAGAACTCTGTTGTGGGCCTATGTGGCCGGCCCCAGGTCACCTTTCCTTATGTGGAAAGTGTGACACCGGGAAGTACTTCAGGCCAGGAATTTGGCAGGGAACAGGGAGGCTCCTACTGTCTTAGATGTGCACTCACTGAGTTTCTGGGGTCTCAACCTGCTCTACCGACCAAGCTTCCTGGCATGGTTTTACTGTTCCACTGTAAACTGATTCACTTTGGATATATACAGCATGAATTTCATCATAGCATCATTGGTGGTTTCCAAGGCAACCATTTGAAAGAGCTCCAAGAGTAGAAGCTGTGTAACTTTTTATGAGTGCCTTGGGAGTCGTGCCTTATTACTTCTGCCACATTATTAACTGTATTATTCAGGATTTAGGGGGAAAAAAAACAGAACTAGAACATGACATATATTGGGTTGTACTTTGAGGATGTGTTAGGTAAGTTTGAAAACCATAAATTTTGCCAAAGGAGGTATGACTGACTGCTTGCTCACTGGCAGCATTTCTTCAGATGTGCATCAGTTCTACTTTTCCCAAATGACTGAACCAGTTCTACCTGTTTTGTTTTGTTTTGTTTCCTCCAAACATATTCATTAGGTAAAGTCAACTGACTGTAGGGATTAAGCACATTTGCAAAATCTCTTTTAGAACACCTACATTAGTATCACACTGAACCAATAAAAATTATATCTTAGCCAGTTGGACACATACAGCTGGCCATGTTACATGGATACCTTTTCTTCTATTTATTTACACTTAGATGCATATAGTTATACAGTATAAAACAATTACAAGTATTGAGTTTTAGAACTACATTTAATTAGTTTTTAGTTGTTTTCATTGATGAATGTTTTGTAGTTTGTAAAACTACCTGAGTGTGTATATTAATATGTGCATATGTATATGTATGTACATATATGTGTGAGAGAGAAAAAGGAAAGAGAGAGACAGGAAGAGAGTCAATTATTAATGTCTTTGTGGGATACAAATAGTTACCAATAGAAATAAAATAATTTTGGTAACTATATTGTGTAATAGCCTATACATCTTGATTTACCAAAAATTTATACTGATGGAATTCTCTCAAGCTGAAGGAGCTAGGAAATTTCAAACATTATCTTCTTATTTATTGTCAGCCTCTGCCCTGCTATCATACTAACTCACTGCAGTATCTACAAGCAGGAGATCTGAGTGAACCAATTTGCTTGTTCAGGAATCTGGCCAGAATTTTTCAAGAAGAATGAAGAAGAGTCCCAGACTAGTCTGACACACAGACAATCACAGGCCAGCCTGAGCTACAGGATGCTAAGTGGTCTCAAAACAAACACTTATGAGTACTTATATACATAAGTTGATGAGTAGAGTGTAATTGAAGGAAATCCAGGTCTATGTCTTCATTGGAAAGGAAATGAAAGTCAGTTTCTTCTTTCACATGAATTTGAGGTCCAAGTTTATGCTGAGAGCCTTTAGCAATCTCATTCATACTATTCCTCAAAACAAGTTAATGAGCCACTCCAAATGTGAATAGAAGAAAGAGTTGACACTTGCAAGAGAATTTAATCCGCTGTCCTGGGGATAAGAGGCTTAATGCCACAGCTCCAGCTGCATAGCTGATTCAGAAGGCTAGAGAAACTGCCTGCTTTCACTCTACAACCTGAACAGCTTGAATCTGTAGCACTGATTAAACTACATATATTATCATGACTATTGACTTTTCCTGTTTGCTTGGTTTGCCTTATCTGAACAGATTTTTGCCACAAATACTCTTCCTTTGTTCTTTCAAACATTTAAAATTCACATTTATAGATAGACTCCACTAAAAGTAGAGTTGATTTGAAAGTTTTATATTAGGCCTTCATATATTCATTTCCAATTAAATAAATGAAAATGATGTTTCATTTAATAAGTTGCCTGTCTATTTAAACTCTTTTCTTACTTTCTTATTTCTTATTTAAACGAAAGAATGCATTATAATGCATCAATGTTTGGATTCTCTTTACCACTGATCACCAGATCTTCGAAGTCAGTTTTATAAATATAATATCTGTATTAGTCAAGATTCTCTAGAGTCACAGAACTTATGGGTAGTCTCTATATAGTAAAGGAATTTGTTGATGACTTACAGTCTGTAGTCCCAACAATGGTCAGCAGCAGCTGTGAATGGAAGTCCAAGGATCTAACAGTTGCTCAGTGCCAAAAGGCAAGCAGAGAGAAAGAATAAATCTTTTTTCTTCTAATGTCCTTATATAGGTCTCCAGCAGAAGGTGTGACCCAGATTAAAGAAGTGTGCAACCACACCTTTAATCCCAGATGACCTTGAACTCTGAGCTTTTCTTGTCTTTTTTTGTTTTGGTTTTTGGTTTTTCGAAACAGGGTTTTTCTGGATTACCCTGGCTGTCCTGGAACTCACTCTGTAGACTAGGCTGGCCTCAAACTCAGAAATCCGCCTGCCTCTGCCTCCCAAGTGCTGGGATTAAAAGCGTGTGCCACCACCACCAGTGAGATTTTCCTATCTTAATCTTCTGGAATTTATAGCCACTATGTCTCAAGGTCTCCATACCAAGACCCAGGTCAAAAACTTGCATCTCTCAGCCTCCAGATTAGGGCAACAGGTGAGCCTTCTAATTCTGGATTGTAGTTAGTTCCAGATATTGTCAAGTTGACAACTAGGAATAGCCACTACAATATCAAAAATGTGTGTTGAATGGTTAGTAGTAAAAAGTCTGGAGCCATCTCAACTTTTAGTATTCAGAGAGTGCTTATCTGAACAAAAGCAAGTGGGACATAGATCTGAATGAATAGCACTTTGTCAGTCTTTGGGCATTGAAGTGAGTCCTTCAAGAAGAACATTTATTTATTTATTTATTTATTTATTTATTTATTTATTTGAAAACTGTTTTCTAGTAACATTATTAATCAAAAATATTTTTGATCAAAAGTAGCCCAATGATTAAGGTGATTATGACAAGACCAGCAATGATTACACAACCAGTATTCATACATAGAGAGTATTAAGTCATCCAATTTAAAACAGCATAGTAGTATAAATTTCAATGATTTCATAAATCATTGATTGGTAGAAAAATAAAAATAAACACAGAACTCTAAACATTTCTATGTTTTTAAACTAACACCAATCTATGTAAGGGGCAAGCAAGCAATATGTGTGGACTACTAACAGAGTGTTCAGGTATTCTCATTAGGGAAGTCAATTTGTAGTAAGGAAATGCAAGGTCTAGAAGTTCCATGTCTCGACTATCATCACATTTTAAAGTTGCCATGCATACATCTGACTAGGGTTTCCATTGAAGACCAGGAGTGTTAGCAGGATTGGAGGAATCAATGACAGTGAACACTCCTAAAATAGTCTGTAGAAAATATCTAAAGAATTCACAGTAAGTTTCCCTTAAGTGAGCATTTTTCAAGTGAAGAAAAAAGTAAGTCTGTGTAAGTATATTTAAGTGCTAAAGTGGGTATACACTTCATAGTTTGAGTTTATTCAATAAAAGAAATAACAGCCAAACTTGACCAAGATGGTTATATATTCACAGGAGACATCAAACTTCTTATTTTTTCTCTAGTCATAATTTCATTAATAAGAACCAAAATACTTATCAGACATCAGACACCAACCTTGCATACATTGGCAAAGAATTTCATAGTGTTATTTTTTAATAGAAATGAACACATGCAGTTCTTCCATTTTTAAATGTCATGTTCTTAATTATTCTTTGAAAATTTCCATACATGTACAAAATATCTTTTGACCACATTTACCTCCCACTCTTTCTTCAAACACTTTTAAGATCCCTCCTCCATATGCCTCTCCCAAGTTGATGTCCACTTTCTCTCTCTTCCTTTATAAACAAATGAATCTAAATACTGCTGCCCATATGTGTATAGGAATGAGGGCAACTACTAGAGCATGGTCAATACACTAGGATCACACCTCTAAGGGAAACTGACTCTTCCTTTCCTAGTAGCCATTGACTAGCACAGCTTCTCCCTACGTATGCTGGAATTTTGACTGGCTTGATACTGTACAGGTCTTAGTCAGAAAACCTCAGCATGTTAGCCTATGAGTCTAAAAGACCTGTCAAATCCAGAAGGTGTTGCTTCACTCCTGTCCCACTCAATCTCTTGCTCTTTCAGAACTTTCTGCCTTCTCTTCCAAGATGTTCCATGAGCCTTGGGGTGGTTTGGATGATGCACATGGCCCAGTAATTGCAAAGAACTCCAAAGACATATATTATCAGCTATTTGACCAATTGTATGTTTCTGTATTGAATACTGTCTACTGGGGGAGGGGTGAAAAATTTCTCACGTGAGGTACAAGACTGTTGACAGAAATATTAAAAAATGACCTGCCCGTTGTTCCTGTAAATGTGCAGGCAACTCTCTGCTCCGGTGCCCTGGCCAGTCATGTACCTGTTTTTCTCTCATAGAGACTGATTCAGAACTCCAAAATCTCTCCATCCACCTCACTAGGTTTATACTGGAGAGTCGTTACCAACTTCATGCATCAATACCCCCACGACCTTTGTGGTGCACATCAGGCAAACCCACACTTTCATGCTACACCTTTCTCTCTGGAACCCAGTCGAGTTTCTTCAAGAAGAAAAACACCACACAAACTTAGTTCAAAAACAATGGTAACTCAGTCTCTGGGCACAACAACTAGAATCCTAATCTTGTAAGCCATACTTAATCTAATTTCCACCAGGATTTGCCATAAGCCGGGAGACACTAGTAGCTACATCTTGTCCTCGTGTTATCCCAGTCCAAAAAGACCCTCTCCCTCTCCTCCTCCTCTCTTCCCCTATCCAACCCCGGAAGTCCTTCCTACTTGTCCTGTGATTAGCTCCTTTATTCATTAGGGGTTCACAAGAAGTCACCTGTGAATGAGTGACACCTGTGTCCACAACCCTTCCCAGGAGAGTGAAATTAGCATCAAAATACAAACAGCCCCAGGTCCATTCACAACAGGAGATCTGCACTACTCTAAGAGAATAAAGATACATAATTGCCCCGGCCCGCGGGGCGAGTAATTAACCAGGGTCCGAAGGGAACGAAGCCTGAAAGAAATGGGCGAGAGAGAGGAACGAGGCCAAGCAAAGCGGTTGTCAAAGCCTCCACTTTACTTCAGAAGGGCAGGACAATTATACTTGTAGAGCAAGGAAGCGTTAAGAGGAAGTGGGGTGGGGGGTGTACACCTGGCTTCACACCTGGCCGGAGCGGAAGCGTTGACAAAACATTTTATGGTTTTTCCGAGAACACTCCATGGTTCCTCGGAGAATAGACTGTTACTCAGATAAGGTCAAATTCTCAGGGACGACAGGGACACTCTGACCCTGACACATAATTAAAAGGCAATGTGATATGATGTCCATTTAGCAAAATGGTAGTAGTATGTTCTACCCCAAGACTTATGAGAATCCTAACCATGAGATCCTGGTCATATTTATAGAACCAGGAAAGAGTTTTCTCCTGTACAACAAGCCTTAAATGCAACCACAAAGCCACTGCTTACCTCCATAATTGTCATGCCCGTATTTCATCCACTAGAGGATAAGTAGAAATGATCCTCTAGAGACCCACCTATTTGTAAGTAGAAGAATACAAATAGAGATTATCTGCCTAGTGAAAATATAAATCTGAATATTAACTATCAATTAGATAATAGGAAAGCTTTCTTGATGGAATGCTGAGCTATTTGATTCCTGGGAATCTTTGTGCAATGCTCAAATTTCTGTTTGCTTTTTGTTTGTTTTTTTGAGGCAGTGTTTCTCTATGGAGCTCTGGCTATCTTGGAACTCACTGAGCTGTCCAGGCTGACCTCAAGCTCAAAGATTCAGGTGTCTCTGCCTCCCCAGTGCTAGGATTGAAGTTATAAGCCATCACAATTTGCCAAGTTTTTATAGACCGATAAAGAACACTTTTCAATTCAGAACAGCTATGCTCCTCTCTTGCCATTTTGATCAGGGAAAATTATTGAACCTCTCTAATTTTGATACTTCACAAGTGGCAGGAAAATACTGTGGAATAAATGAATATCCCTATAATTTTTTAAACAACACTGTCATGCTCAAATAGAAATGTCCCCCATAGGCTCAAACATTTGAATTCTTGATCATTAGGAAGTAGAAATAATGAGAATTTAGGAAGAGTGGCCTTCTTATAGTGAGTGCGGCCTTGTTTGGAAGGAGTATATCAGTGGAGGTGGTCTTTGGAGTTTCAGAAGCTCTATCAAGGTCCAGTGGTACTGTTTCTCCTGTCATCTGAAGATCTAAATGTAAAACTCTCAACTCTCCAGCCCCATGCCTGCATGCCTGCTGCCCTGCTACCCTCCATGATAAGAAGGGACTAAACCTCTGAAAGTATAAACAAGCACCAATTAAATGTGATGTTATTTCTCTATCCCTGGCAGGGGCCAATTCAAGCCAGATTAGAGTATATTAAAAGCAGGTTTATTGGGAAGCTGCTCTCAGACAAATTCACTGGCCCCAAGGAAAGAGGCCAGGAGAGCCAGTTGCCAGGGTAAAGAGAGAGAGAGAAAAAGAAAGAGAACGAGAGAGAGAGAAAGAGAGAGAGAGAGAGAGAGAGGAAAGGAGTGGAGAGGAAAAGACAGGAAGTGGAGAGAGAAGAGAGGAGAGGAAGAGGGAGGACAAAGGGAAAGGAAAGGAAAGAAAGAAAAAGAAAGAGAAAGAAAGAAAGAAAGAAAGAAAGAAAGAAAGAAAGAAAGAAAGA
>JADRCD010184611.1:0-22750 GCA_019843815.1 Montemys delectorum
AAAAAAAAATGACAGGGTGGTGATGGCACACGCCTTTAATCCCAGCATTTGGGAGGCAGAGGCAAGTGGATTTTAGAGTTCTTGTCCAACCTGGTCTCCAAGTGAGTTCCAGGATAGCCAGAGCTACACAGAGAAACCCTGTCTTGAAAACAAAACAAAACAAAACAAAACAAAAAAGAAAAACAAAAAGCAATAGAAAAACAAAAAAAATTTAAAAATTATAATATCATTGACAAAAGATACTAGAGTAAAATTATACCAGTGCTTGAAAGTATCAAAAATCAAAAACGTAGTAAATAAAATAAAAATGATTTGTTGGTGTATATCTTTGGTATTCAACCTGGGATTCTAGAGAGCTGGTCTTTTCTTGCATGAACTCTATGGCAGAAAGCAGATATTTCCAAGATTAGTTTTAAAAGAGAGGAATTAAATTGTCCATGCAACACCATTAGGCATGCAAGAAAAAACCTTCATAGGTGCATGATAAACATTTCAATTGCATTACACTTTTTATAGCTGGAACTAAAATACAATTTTATACTATAAGCATTCAGGCATGTGTCATGAATTTTCTGTTTCTTACCCATACAAAAGCTGTGATATATGTTATAATATATGCACATTTTGTATATACCTTGTATATTGTGTTAAAGACAAACAAGAAAAAATCTAGAGAAAAGGGCTATAGACTGTTAGGAAATACTCATCTTTAACACCAAATAGTGATTAATGTTATACTAAGCTGAGACAATCCTTAGTATATCTACATATCTGGCAGCCTTAGGCAGGATGCTGACACTGTTTCAAAGAAGAATAAAATGGAACTGCTCAGAATACAGCACCCTCACTGAACTTTACTTCCAATGAGCGACTTCTCTAGGACAGTGTGGAAAAACAAACTTCAGGAAGCTTCCATTGGCCTCAGAGAGGGGAAATGCTAGTGTTGCACTTCAATCTGGTAGAGAAATATTCTACTGTGAGGCCATGTTATTGTAAGATGTTTGGCCTGTCTTTCTGAAGTAGCAGTAAAACAATATAGAGTTTTCTATTGTCCTTAGCAAACCACTTTAGAAGAGTAGTCGCAAATAGTTCAGAAAATATTAGCATCACATCTGAATAGAAGAATATCTAGAAATCATGCAATCTACACTGAGTAGATAGAATATATGATGATTTAAATACAGAAGGGATTATTTCAAAAAGCTTTGTAGTGGAGTTAAAGGAGAGTCTGTTCTTTGATGACTGTTGAATACAAGTGGCAGCAACAAGGTTATTATTGGGTGATGGTGGGCAGGATAGAGGGCTCAGTATAGAGCAGTTGAAAGATCAAGTAAAGCACAGTACACATTTTACTCAGAATTCTTTTGTAATTGTTATTACCGTTTTGATTTTTTTATAAAGAATAAGCCTGACTGAGCAGAATAAAATGCTCTCAGATATCAATTTTCCACACCCATGAGTAGCTTACCTGTTTAAGCCATGAGTCATTACCATGGCACGAACAACTCAACAAGGATATAGAAAACACTGTGGCTAGTACATTCCTAAGTAGAAGCAGGTCACCTTGCAAAGTAAAAGCCTCACAAATGCCATACCTGGTTACACACATGTACAAAGTCACACCGGAGAATGAATAATTCTATGCCTCAACCAGATACACTTTCAAATTAAGATGTTGGTATTGTAAGAGCTCTTTAAGAATGCAAAATGAGAACCAAACACAAGCCATTCTATTTGTTCTTACAAAAATCTTCCTATTAAATTTGATGACAAAATAATATGAAATAACAGCAACAAAATCTAAGATCTGCAAATAAGGAAGTCAGACTGCATAATCAGATGAGACATGTATAATCATAATGTCTGAGAAGTCATCTTCTCCTTATGTGAATGGGCAGCGATGAAGGGAGGGAGAGAGGAAGGGAGAAAGGACCAGAGAGAAAGGAGAGAGAGAGAGAAACAGAGAGAGAAGGAGAGGGAGAGAGAGGGAGAGAGGTGGGGGGAAACTGGGCTTTCTTCTCCCTTTCTGTGGAACATGTTTCAGTTTATGTGTGAATGTGTTTTATTCACTGTGTATCTCTGGAGAAAATCAGGTCACCTTCAATGATCTTATCAGTCAAAGAAAATAGTACTGCTTCACAGAGCTATTAAAATGGAAGAGAATTAGAATGTATAAAAAGCTTTCAGATGGCAGGATCAAAGGGAAAAAGGTCACCGAGGAGGCAGGGCTGTTGCCTTTGTTGAAATTCACGGTTTTGATTAACATGAAGTTGTAAATGGTTATAACACTGTAAGCGGTAATAACATAAGAATAAAGGCCAAGGACATTATAGAAATTCAGAGAGAAAAAAATACAGAAAGGATTCTAACAATTGAGAAAAATAAACATCAGGAACAGAGTGGTAATAATAGACTGTGGGCCATTTCCTTGAGACTCACAAAGCTCCCTGGGGCATCAAGTCTCTACAGGTAAAGGCACAAAGGCGGTCCTCTACTACGTATGGTCTAGGGGCCTCGGACTAGCCTCTGTATGCCCTCTGGTTGGTGGCTTAGTCTCCCAACCAAACTCCCAGGTTTTTCAGAGACAGAGTTTCTCTGTGTAGCCCGCTCTGGAACTCACTCTGTAGAGCAAGCTGGCCTCAAACTCAGAAATCCTCCTGCCTCTGCCTCCCAAGTGCTAGGATTAAAGGCGTGTCCCACCGTTGCCCCGATTTTTTTTTTCAAACCTGGATTCTAGATTCTTAAGTAACATTTACAGTGCTATCTTAGAGAGATTATGAGGAAGACAAAGCAAGAACAAAAATCCCAATTTACTACCTTTGTTCAGGACTAATAAGAAAGATATTTTCATCTAGCAAATTATATCTTAATATGTTTAGGGGATTAGTGGAATACCTTTTAAGACAAGAATTGGAGTGACGATATTAGGAATATCAAAACTCTTTTCACATAGACTCATCAATTCTCTTTTTCCTTTATTTGTGTTCTCTGCTTGTCCCTACCTCTGACCTTGTGCGAAGTTCTTTCATATTCTTTGACATGCATACTAATTTTTTTCTCTTTTTCATTTTTTCTTAGTGAAGTCATTTGAAAGTGAATTTTAGAAAACTTTAGTTTCTGCTTCTAATGCACAAAACTAGAAAAAAGAACTCCCAGAGAATTATGCCCAATCTTAGAAGGACAAAAATGAACTAAACAAATTGCAGATTTACAACTTTACTTCAATCAAAGAGCTTAAATCATAGGAATACTAACTAACTCATTCAAAAAGGGATGCGTGCCCACAGAACACGTGGTATACAGGGTAACTTAGTACTTTATGACCTGGTAATAAATTAGGGAAGATGTGTGGATTATTTAGACATAGCTATAAAAGAAGAGTTTCACCCAAGTTATATTGAAGGATAGATTATGAGATACATGAAATTTGCATTCAAGTTTTAGACTCTGTCCTGAACCCAAACAGAACTTTAGGATAACTGTCATTGGGGAAATTAAGATTGCACAGACACTGGAAAGAGACTAGTGTAAAATGAAAAACAATACACATTCCCCTTATTTTATATAGAGTTCACCAAGAGGCAGAGGGAAACTTAGCAAGCACCGTCTCAATGCACCATCATTGAGACCATAGATAGAAAAAGAGACAGAAGAAAACAAAGAGGGAAGAAGACAGAGAGACATGGCAGGGAGAGCAGAGGTAGAGGAGGGAGGACTTCAAAATTACAGTGGGTAAAATCACAGAAATACTGATAAAGTTACATGTCTAAACTACAGTGACAGGATATTTATCTAAAACTGAGGCTTTGAGTGACAACTAAATTGGAATATAGCTTTGATAGTTACAAAGCAGAGTCTGAGTAGTCTTAGGTAGAAGACACATTAGAAGAACACTGTAAAGAGAAAACTCCCAAGATGTTCTGGGGACACTGAGAGGAATCTTCAGAAAAACCAATCCTCACCACAGTCACAAGTGACCTCAAAGCATGGGGTCAGCACCTTTCAAGCTCATAACTACGAAAGACTGCATGCTGAGCCTTGCAAAGCATAACAACCCTATTCTTAGCCTTTATTCTCTAATATTCAACATAGTAACTATGTCTAGTTTCAACCAGAGTCATAAAAACCAAAATGGATGTGTGGGTGGAGCAACAAGATTACATGCAGTCAACACAGTACAAGTAGATTTGACAGATAAGCAAAATTTTGAACCAATTATATATCATATACATGCATACTCATTTTTAATTCCTATTCATAATGTTTAAATTTTATCTTGTAAAAGTAAACATGCATAACATAAAGTTAAAAGTAACACTATTTTGTCACATACTTTTAAAACATTGTGTCACAGAAAAATGGTTAGTTTATTATTTTATTCTCTATCTATTTGAATAATCAGTGAAAACAGACAGATTACTTTCTTTTAAATACTTTTTAAAGTTTATTTATTTCCAGTTATGGTGGCAAATGCCTTTAATCCTGGCACTTGGGAGGCAGAGACAGGTGGATCTTTGATTTATAGGCTAGCCTAATCTACAGAGCAAATTCCAGGACAGTCAGGCCTACACAGAGAAACCCTATCTAACAACAACAACCTTCATATATATTTTTATGTGTATATGTATTGGGGCTGTACATCCATATGAGCATCTCATGCAGGCAGTGACTGTAGTATCCAGTAGAGGGGGTTGGATTCTATGAAACTGTAGTTAGAACTGATTGTAAGATATGATGTGACTACTATGAAAAGAACCCTGGTCCTTTGCAAGGGAAGTAAGTGCTATTATCATTGAGCCAGCTGTATTGACCCCTGACCCTTTATAAATAACTTTTCACCACAGATTGCAAGTATATGTGTGCACGTGTGTGTGCATGTGTGCACAGATTTGTGTGTGGTGTGAGTGTGTGTGTGTGTGTGTGTGTGTGTGCGTGCATGTGTAGTAAATGCATAATGCATATGTCTTGTGATGGTGTGTTTGCTGCTGTGGGCACATTGGATATTAAAAGCCAGAGTTCTACAACAAGATGCCTTCTTCAAGCACTTCTCTACCTAACTTCTGAGATAGTGAGCGAGCCTACTAATTGGGCTAGATTGCTTGTCTGGCTTGCACCTGGACTCTTTTTGTCTCTACGCTCGAGCCCTGGGCTTACAGAATTTTGCTTCCATACCCCAATATTGTAGGGAGACTGGACTATTAAACTTAGGTACTCACACTTGCCAGGCTAGCAATTTGTCCTATGAGCCATCTCCATAGCCCTTTCCTTTTGAAATTAGATTTTATTTTCACATGGATGGTTTGAGACTATTCCTTAATTATGTCTTTGTGGCTTCTGAGTCTGAGCAACTTTGGCATACCAATCACTTTCAGTCACTCTCCTCAAGTAACCGTCTGTAATCTGGCTATCTCACGTTTGGTCTGCAGACTCTCCTCTATTCTGCTTATGACATATTTTATTTGTATTATGGAATGATGATTCCTGGAGTCAGAAATTATCCAACTCATTATTATCCTCTTTTATTCCACGGAACTTAATTTTTCTGTTCAATGTTTCTATATGAATAAAAAGGAAACACCCTCAAAGTCCTCTGAAGTCTACATGGAGAAGCAAAGGATCCAACTTTTGGTCGACTTCCCTTTTTAACTCTAATCCAGAAAGCACCATCATCACTACACTAGCTTCTAAAACCAGACTCATCTGTGCCTTTCTAGGGATCTTTCAGCTCTCATCTCTTTATAAAATACTACACTTTAACAACTTTCAACCTTTAAATTTTCCCTATATCTATTCAAGCACTCTCTTTCTAGAGCCAGATCCTTGACATTGGGCAACATCATTATTATTTACTTATGTAACACTGTTACACATTTCTTAAGAACACTTTCTCAGCTTTTCTTAGTTAAACAATAACTAAGTAACTACTCAACCTATAGGGAGAAACACCATTCTTTAAGGGTGTTTCCTTTGAACTTTCCAAACAAGTAAGTTTACTGTTGTAAGATCTTAGTGACCTGAATCTTTTATGTATTTATCATAGGTTCATAAATATAACATGTAATTACATATATAACTTATAACATGAAAATGAAAGTGTATTAGTTGGAAAGAGAAAGGAGGAATGGGAGAGGGTAGCGTGGAGTCAGAACAGGGAAAAAGAAAGTAAATGCAGTGAGAACATATGATATCATTGAAAAAAAGTGTACACAAATGTGTGCATGTAAGGACAACTAATTACTGGAGTTTTAAAGCTATGGATTGAGCCAACAGCACTTTGCTCAGTACTTTTCATGCAGCCAAATCTTTGAAAGCTGCCTTCAGAGCAAATAATCAGATTCCTATTTCTTAGTCCTTGATTTCAGCCCTGAAAGGACACGGAGATGAGTCAGTTTGTGTGATTCTCAGCATTCAATGTTCAGGGTCACATTTATTATGGATGCACAGAATAATTCAGAGAGGCAACTTGGAACGTTCTATGTGATGCTGCTACGTAATCACTTTGAAGTTCAAACTATTTACTGCATATAGAAAGATACAAACTAAAAATCCTTCTCTGTACATTGGTAATTAAGGAAATAATTCTTCCAATTGCCTCTTGCAAAATGCTTTACAAGCTCCCATGCCAATTAAACGACATTTAGTAAATTGTGTGCCTCTGAAGAGATGTACAAATTGTTAACGTTACCTCTGGCTGTAGCTAAATGAACAGGAAATTCTTTAGGGAAAAAAAAGCAAAGCCTCTGTAAAAGTGAATGTATTGTGTGGCTACCAAAGAACTGCCTCTAGCAGAGACTTTTGGAGAAGACCCATTTTATAAAGGGATATATTAAATTAAGCAAGTTCTTGGAGTCTCTGGAGAAAACTATGGTGATATTTGAATGAGAGCAAGCTAAGTAGAAATGAATACAGAATCTTCTCTTACTGGTATTTCTTCTACTACATTCTATAATACCTTTGTTAGATAGAAATGTGGGCACATCAGAATATCTTACAGTGTCGGAAATAGAAGAGAATTAAGAATTAATAATTACTACTCCATCAGCTTATAAGTAGAGACACTTATGGATGGAGAGACATCTAGTATTTATGGTGTCAGAGCTTAAACAATGGCATGCCTGGCATCAGCATTTTGGTCTAGTCCATTAGTATAGGTTCTTTACATAGGAAAAAATAGTAAAAGGAGGAATTACAGACCGTGTTTTCATTGTGGTCTAATTTACATGTCACTAAGTATTCTAAAAAATGGTGTGTCTCTCATAAGAAACCACTGGAGGTGGTTTTGAATCAGTGAGGATTCTTAGTGAGTATTAAGCTTGGAAACCTGAGTGTCAAAAGTTTTGGATGATGACATGTGGCTGTAGTTCCAGTTTCAGGAAGCCAGCAGCATGGGGATCTGCTGAGTTCATTGACATGCTAGCCTATCAAAATGCGTGAGCTCCAGTTTGGTGAGAGACTGTCTCAAAAAGCAAACTGGAAAGTGACTGAGGAAAATACCCAAATTCAAACTCTGTCCTCTCCACATCTACATGTACTCATATACACACGTATTCATAGAAGTCTGTGTATGCATACATCACAGAAAAATACAGAAGGAAACTGAATACAAACTACAGCAATGTAGACAGTGCTGCTGCTGAAATACCATCCCAATGAGATGCTCACAACATATGTCGATAATCTAAGAAAAACAGGATGATCTAGCAGAAAACTACTTGATATTTGGGTTGAGTAGACTTATGTTCAAATCCCACATCTATCACAAACCAGCTGTGTGAAGTTGGACAGCTGTTGAGTTTCTCTTGACTCATTCTCCTAATTTAAAATGGAAATATATGTTTCTTAACTTCAGAGGCTTCTGAGTATCAAAGAGAACTCTTGCGAAGGATTTATGGAAAACATGTTTGCTAATTTTTGTTTGTCTTACTTGAGCATTCACATGAAGTTCATGTTAATGTTCAGGTTCTAGGATCAGATTTAATATGAAGGTTAGATTTCTAAAAGAGGAGTCCAAATATGAAACCGCCTAGCCAGAAGATCCCATATAATCCAAAGCATGGAAAAAGAGGATGATTTAATATGACCATTGCCTAGTATTGCAGAGAGGATGGTGAACTCTGCTACTGTGAAATAACGCTGAAAAAATGCTGTCTCTTTAAGGCAGATGTCACATCTGGCAGAAACTCCATAAAGGAAAAAGCACCTTAAAATTGGAAGAGAAGCAGGTTCAATGGTCACTGGCCCTGAGTCAGCTCTGGTGTGATATAAATAGTGTCAAGTTTTCTATTTTGCAAGCACAGACCTTGGCTTGAACCTATCTATGCCAGGATAAAGACCTTCTAGCAAGAGGACACATGTCTGATCTGAAAATGGGCAGAGATTTCTGCCTCTGATGATGAATAGCCAACCTAATCCTGAAGAGAGCAGCAGAGAAAGGGCCAGCTGCCTCTAAATCATTTTTACAAAGAGACAGCTTGCCTCCTGACAGGTCTGTGGGAAGGAACTTACCTTTGCTCCCATGTATATAGGAGATGCTTATCCAAAATCTGAATGTTGTGTCAAGAATATGTAACCTTTGAAAGCACATTTCATTTAGGGTTTTAGTAAGAGAGTGGAAGGCACATGAAAATATAGCTATCACAGGCTATTCCCACTTTGGACAAGAATATCTCACAATGCTATAACAAAATAGCCAGAAGGCATTTGCCCAGACTGTGAAATCCGGAATGGTCATCAGTGCATGTGTATTGGAAACAGGCTCAGCCTTATTTTCTCTAGCTATAATTTTACTGTAAGAAATACATTCGATAAGTAATATTTATGAGGTACTGAGACCAGATATTTGGACTTGCTAAGAATTTTATCAATAGTAATGTCTTATAACTTCCTTCCTAATACACTGTTTTTAAGTTAAAATCTGTTTCTTTCTAATTATGATTTTATCATCAGCACCATCTGCAGAGAACAACAATCTTGTTGTTTTTGTGAACTTTAGAGATGTGGATAAACGGAGAGGGCAAACTCTCAGAGATATGAAAGCTTGTTTAAAGGTGCTTCTTAGAAAGTGGGTAGGAAAATAAAGAGAAAGAATGAGGGGTGAGTTTATGGAGCACCTCCAGCCAGAACGTTGGAACGGAGACTGAGAAGAAAATAAATTAGAAGGCCTCAGATGGGAGGAATCAGTATCTACTGCTGGCTCTCAATGATGTCACATTAAAGGACACAAGTTCCTGGAAGACAGAATGTAATTTATGCTTATTTAGAACATATGTGTGTGTGTCCATACAGTCCAGATGAAAGTCTGATTTTATTTCTCAAGACACCATTGTGTTGCCTTCTTTCTTTTTTCATTTTGTAAACAAGTTCTCTTATTCTAGAACTTGCCCAGTAGACTAGCCTTCTGGCCACTAAGCAACAGAGTCCACACAACTTTGTTTCCCTGTACTAATATTACATAGCCCAACACCAAGCCTGTTTTTCATGTGGATTCTAGTCATCTAATTTTCAAATATGGACTTCATCAACTCCTAGCCTGTTGCAAGCAGAACTTCAAAGTACACAGTAGCAGGTCTGTGCTCAGGCATTGCACTCCCCAGTAGAGTAGAGGTATTTTTTTTCTTTTTGGTCACAATTTAAGATGGTGCAATTAGTGTACGCTAATATGTAGAAGCAGGGGTGACCAGAAGTGCAACCGATGGTACTATATAATAACAAATTTTCCTGTCTAAGACATAGTTGCTTATCAGCCAAGGGTGTTGAGATTGAGATTTATTTACAAATAAGACACCAAATCTATTCTCAGAATTTTGAAATTAATTGAAAATTTATATAGCCTATATTCTCATGATTTATTGCACCTATTTTGATACCTCCAATTATAGATACATTTAATTTGAAATCTTGACCTACTGTCTTAAAACTTGGCCATTCACCTATTACAATTGTAACAAAGCATGAGTGAACAATTATGTTAGTAAGAGATAGTTACTTCATAGCAGTAAGACGTAACTGTATAGAGAGTCAAAGGATTAAGAAAAGACAGACCAAAGTGTAGATGCTTCTTCAGTTCTTCTTCAAAGGCAGAACCAAATACTCAAGGGAGGAAACACAGAGACAAAGTGTGGAGCAAAGACTGAAGAAACAACCATCCAGAGACTGCCCTACACGGGGAACCATCCCATATATAGTCACTAAACCAAGACACTATTGTGGATGCCAAGAAGTGCTTGCTGATAAGAGCCTGATATATCTGTCTCCTGAGAGGTTCTGCCAGAGTCTGACAAATATAGAGGCGGATGCTTGCAACCAACCATTGGACTGAGCACGAGGTCCACAATGGAGTTAGAGAAAGGACTGAAGGAGCTGAAGTGGTTTGAAACCCCATAGGAGGAACAACAACATCAACCAACTGGATCCCCACCCAGAGCTCCCAGGCACTAAAGCAACAACCAAGGAGTACACATGGAGCCACCCATGGTTCCAGCTACATATGTAGCAGAAGATGGCCTGGATGGGCATCAATGGAAAGAAAGGCTGTTAGTCCTGTAGAGGTTCAATATCCCAGTGTAGGGGAATGCCAGGGCGGTGAGGCAGGATTGGGTGAGTGGTTGGGAGAGCACCCTCATAGAAGCAGGGGTAGAGGGGATGGGATAGAGGGGTTTCAGACGGGAAAACAGGAAAGGGGATAACATTTGAAATGTAAATAAAGAAAATATCCAATAAAAGAAAGGAAAAAGAAAAGAAAAGGCATAGTACATCTATCTGGAAGACATGGCTTTGGGTCGTGCCGACAATCTGATAGTCATGGGCCCTGACCATTGTTGTTGGTTCAGTTATTCCTATTGCCCAAATAATCAATGTACTACACTTACATCAAGACTCTTCTGGGAAAAATATATCCATTCTTGTATGACAATACAAATGAAAAATAACCTAGAAAACTTCCTTAATAAAATTGTGAAGAGGCAATGCTGAACAGGGCCAGTTACCTGCGAGGAACACTTGGTAAATTAAAGGACAGAGGTAGAATGGATATTCAGGTACCTTTTTCTCTAAGAGCATACTCTTTGAAGTGAACAATGGTACATACATGGAGGAAACAAACAAGGGAAACAGACAAGAGTTTAGGATGAGAACAGATAACATTTATTTTTGTTTTGTATATCACTCTCCAAAGACTCAAAGCTCACATGGTAATAGGAAAGTGGTCTTTCACACACAGAACAACATGCATGCACACACTCCACAGACATCATTCAAGCAGTCAAGGTAAATATAATTGTATGTTGGTTAAAGAGTCATGCTTTCACCTTAACACTTATAGGTAATGATGAAACTTTTTATCAGTTGCTTTTCTCATGGCTGTGATTAAATATCTGGCAGAAACAAGATAAAGGAGGGAAGGTTTATTTAGGCTCACAGTTTCAGTGTTAAGTCCTCCTTCTCTATGAAAATAGAGTTGATTCTACTTGCTTCATGGACCAAGAAGCAGGGATCATAGCAATGTGACATTTAAAATATTATCCCTAGTTACCTATTTCCATCAGTCAGATCCTATCTCAAAAAGTCCCCAGAGTCACCAGAAGAGCATCATCCACTATGGACCAAGTAGTTACAGCATTGACCAGCTTGAGTACATTACAGATTCAAACAATAAGGAGTCTTTTTGTACTATTTTTTATCCTCTTCTGTAATTGTCATTCCTAGAGGAAGGAAGGGTATATGCCATCATTTTCTGCTGTATGCATGCAGAGCCAAATCGATAGTCAAAATCTAGATTATCTCAAGAACACTGAGGATTAAACACAGAAGTGGATGGAGTCCAAGAAGAGAAAATGAATTAAGGAAGAAGGCTCAGGTACGATTGCCAAGTATCACCACCCTGCAGTAGATCAATCACACACAACCTCTGTGGGTCTGATGTCTCCCTTTTATAGTGTGGCTCCTTTTCGAAGTACTTAGAAATATATGTTTCTTAAAGAACATTAAATCTGGAGTCCTGCTATGTTAAATAAAAGAAACAAATCCTCTACAGTCTGTATGCCCTTTGATAGTCTCTCACTGCTTTAGAACTAAATCCTAACCCTTTAGTAAGGTCTCAGTGACTAGCACGTTTTTTCTTTCTCTTCATCTTTATTTCATACAGTTCTTTCTTTTCTATGAACTCTTTTACAAATTCTCTCGCCATTTTCTTCCTCCTGAGATGAATGGATTTACTTGCCCCAAGTCAGGAATGCTATCATTCTACAATCTCCCTAACATGCTACCATAGTTAAAATATTTCTTCCTGTTAAGATGCATTTTATTTTTTATTGATGCATTTGTTTGTGTAAATTTCTGTGAATTGTGTGGATGCATGTACTCATGGATGTCATAAGAAGGTATCTTCTGGAATAGGGTTTACAAATGATTGTGAGTTCTTGTATAGTGTTGGGAATAGAGCCAGGGTCCTCTAAAAGAATACCAAACATTCTTAAATGTTGTATATTTTCTCCAGGATCTAGAATTAATTTCAGAATCAGAAATTCATTCCTATAAAACTTTTCTAAAAAATAAATAAATAAATAAATAAATAAATAAATAAAATTAACCTATATGACAACAACTCTTCATTGCTCTAACAGCCTCTGGAAGGCAAGGACATTCTATTCATCCTTTACTTTCTCAAATATGAGAAAGACTCTAATTATGAATAATGGATATATGTGCCCTGGGGTCAAATCCCAGTATTTACTTTTGTTCAAATCCATCTCTTCTTACATTGATTTACCTATGTGACATTGGGCAAGTGCTGTAATTTGTGTGTATCATTGTATTTGGATAAAAAAAAAAATGAAGTATGGGGCTGGTGAGCTGGCTCAGCAGTTAACAACACTGACTGCTCTTGCAGAGGTCATAAGTTCAAATCCCAGCAACCACATGGTAGCTCACAGTCATCCATAATGAGAATCAAATAAAACTCCTACTGGCCAGAGCAAACAAGCGGTGGAGCAAGGAGGGGCCAGAGCAAAAGAGGCCGAAACAAGAGGGAGAAAGGGAAGAGGAGAAAAATGAAGTATAAATTATTTCTCAAAAGTTGCCACCTCTTTGTCATTGCACTGTCTGCATTTGCGACGTTTCACTTATAGGACACTTTTATGCTTAGACAGAGTTTAGGGCAGCTAGAAACTTCCTGATGCTGACACCAATCACCATCAGATTTCAAAACCTAAATATTTTATCTTCCTGTGGTAATCTTTTGAGGCATCCTCAGTACTACCATGCAGAGAGTCCCATTCCTGTTCAGATGTGACCTGCTTATGAATAAACATCATCCTCCCTCAGTCTGGGTCTCCTGACTTTTACTGAAGTGTTTCAGGGTTATCTGCAAATAAATTATCTTCATTCAAATGATTGTCTTAGGAACTGGAGTATCCAACACAAAACAGGGATTTAATATTCCTTTCTTAGAACTCTGTGTGATGGTACACACTTTTAATTTCAGCACTAAGACAGCAGAGACAGGAAGAAATTTGTGAGTGCCAGGCTAGTGTGGTGTAGAAAATAAGCTCCAGAACAGCCAGGGCAACATAAAAAAAATTCCTGTATTAAAAATAACATATAACAGAGGTATTTTACAAAAGCATTCAATATATATATGATGATGACGTCTTTCTCCTCTGATGAGCAGCTCTTGTACATGGCAGGAAAACATGTGCCCTAAGACAACCTATATTCAAACACTAGATCCATTACAAATTCCCAAGTTCAAAATGTTCACAAATTCCTTAACTGGGCCATAGCTCCTTCTATCTATAAGGACAATGCAATTTGCCTATTCAGGGGTTTGTAATGATGACAATCAGAGATATAAATATATGCAATGAAAAGAGAGTGCAAGCCATATAGAAAACATCAATGGCCATTTCTGATGATTATTAGTATCTGAATGACATTTCAAAATTGTAATATATGTTGACTCACTAAACAAAATATATTCATCAAACGTATGCAAGACACTTTGGAGCACAAGAGTATAAATCAGATATGGATGATTCTAGTTAAGGTTTAAGGTCAATCTAGATAATATTAAAGCTAAGACATGTACATATGAAGAACTGTAATGCAAGGAATGGACAACTGACCTATTAACAGTTTTCTTAGCATTACAGAAGCTTTGCAATTTTATGAGGTCCCATTTGTCAATTCTTGATCTTAGAGAATAAGTTATTAGTGTTCTGTTCAGGAAATTTTCCCCTGTGCCCATGTGCTCAAGGCTCTTACCCAATTTCTTTTCTATTAGTTTCAGTGTATCTGGTTTTATGTGTGTTGGGTCCCTCCTTTCCTGCCTCAGCTCTGAGACTGGACTCAGCTCTGCAACTGGACTCAGCTCTGAGACTGGACTCAGCTCATGCCTGCTGTGCCAAGATAAAAGGCCCACAGCTCAGAGTTCCACCTTTGAGGATTCCAGAGAAAGGTACGCCTGCTGGCTGGCACATCTGCTACCTGAAGACATCTGCTACTGACCTCCTCCTCCAACCTCTCCCTGGAGCTGAGACCTGTGGGACACCTGGGGCCACCGCCCTCAAGAACTCATGCTTGGCGGCCGGGCTTTCCTGACTCTTTCCTGAAACCTCCCAAATTGTTTGTTATGCAAATGTCACTGTAACCTAGAGATCCAGTTTTCGTTTTCCTCGTGTACATATAAAACCCAAACCCCCAAAAGTAAAGTCGAAGCTTTGACTGGGGCGCAACTTGGCTTCATGTTCTTTTGTTCTCCAACTCTTGTGTTTCAGGTCTTTCTTCTCCCTTTGGTCGAGAGAGAACCCAGTTTGTGAAACTGTGGGATAGTTTCATAAGTGGAGGTCCTTGATTCATTTGGACTTGAGCTTTGTACAAGGAGATAAGAATGGATAAATTTGCGTTCTTCTACATAATAGCTGGCAGTTGAATCAGCAGCATTTGTTGAAAATGCTGTCTTTCTATCCACTGAATGGTTTTAGCTCCTTTGTCAAAGATCAAGTGACCATAGGTGTGTGGGTTCATTTCTGGTCTTCAGTTCTATTCCATCGATCCACCTGCCTGTCACTGTGCTAATAGTATACAGTTTATTTTTTTTTTTTTTTTTTTTTTTTTTTTTTTATCACAATTGCACAGTAATACAGCTTGAGGTCAGAGATGATGATTCCCCAAGACATTCTTTTATTGTTGAGAATAGTTTTTGCTATCCTGGGTTTTTTGTTAATCCAGATGAATTTGGAAATTGCTCTTTCTAACTCTATAAAGAATTGATTTGGAATTTTGATGGGATTGCATTAAATATATAGATTACTTTGGGCAAGATGGCCATTTTTACTATATTAATCCTGCCAATCCATGAGAATGGGAGATCTTTCCATCTTCTGAGATTTTCTTTGAATTCTTCCTTCAGAGACTTGAAATTCTTTTCATACAGATCTTTCACTTGCTTAGTTAGAGTCACATCAAGTTATGTAGTTTACTTGTGAGTATTGAGAAAGGAGTTGTTTCCCTAATTTCTTGTTCACCCTGCTTATCCTTTGAGTAGAGGAAGGCCACTGATTTGTTTGAATTAATTTTGTATCCAGCCACTTTGTTGAAGTTGGTTATCAGGTTTAGTTGTTCACTGGTAGAATTTTTTGAGTCACTTCAGTATACTATCATATCATCTGCAAATAGTGATATTTTGACGTCTTCCTTTCCAATTTGTATTCCCTTGACCTCTTTTTGTTGTCTAATTGCTCTGGTAAGGACTTCAAGTACTATAATAAACAGGTAGGGAGAGAGTGAGCAGCCTTGTCTAGTCCCTGATTTTAGTGGAATTGCTTCAAGTTTCTCTCCATTTGGCTTGATGTTGGCTACTGGTTTGCTATATATTGCTTTTACTACGTTTATGTATGGGCATTGAATTCCTGATCTTTCCAAGACTTTTATCATAACGGGGTGTTGGACTTTGTGAAATGATTTCTCAGTATCTACTGAAATGATCATGTGGTGTTTTTCTTTGGGTTTGTTTATATAGTGGATTATATTGATAAATTTCATATATTGAATCATCCCTGCATCCCTGGGATGAAGCCTACTAGATCATGATGGATGATCCTTTTGGTGTGTGTTTGGATTTGGTTTGCAAGAATTTTTAATTGATTTAAATTTTATTTCATTATGATGAGAAAAGATACATGATTTCTATTTATCTGAATTTGTTAACATTTAAAAACATATTTTAAGTAAATAGAATTAAATCACATTCTTGTTTCCCTTTTATACCCCAACTCCTCACAGAGACTCCCCCTTCAATACCTAAAATACCTTTTTTTGTCATATTTTTTAAAATTTATAAAATATTATAACAATAAAATTAAGTATTATAAAAGTTGTTTGATATAAAACAACAATGTGAGAATTTTATTGAGTATTTTTGCATTGATTTTCATAAAGGAAATTGGTGTGAAGTTCTCTTTCTTTGTTGAGTCCTTGTGTGGTTTAGGTATCAGAGTAATTGTGGCTTCATAGAACAAATTGGGTAGTGTTCTTTCTGTTTCTATTTGTGGAATAATTCGAAGAGTATTGGTATTATGTCTTCTCTGAAGGTCTGATAGAACTCTGCACTAAATCTATCTGGTCCTGGGCTATTTTTGTTTGGGAGACTATTAATGACTGCTATTTCTCCAGAGGTTATGAGACTGCTTAGATCATTTACCTGATCCTGATTTAACTTTGTTACATGGTATTTGTCTAGAAAATTGTCTATTTCATTCAGATTTTCCAGTTTCGTTTAGCATAGGCTTTTGTAGTAGGATCTGATGATTTTTTTGGATTTCCTCAGTTTACATTGTTATATCTCCCTTTTCATTTCTGATTTTGTTGATTTGGATACTGTCTCTGTGCCCTCTGGTTAATTTGTCTAAGGACTTACCTATCTTGTTGATTTTCTAAAAGAACCAGCTCCTGGTTTGGTTGATTCTTTGTATAGTTCTTTTTGTTTCTACTTGATTAATTTCAACCCTGAGTTTGATTACTTCCTGCATTCTACTCTTCTTGGGTCTATTTGATGCTTTTTGTTCTAGAACTTTCAGTTGTGCTGAAAGGACACTGTCAATAGAACAAAATGGCATTCAACAGATTGGAAAAAGATCTTTACCAACCCTACATCCAATAGAGGTCTAATATCCAATATATACAAAGAACTCAAGAAGTTAGACTCCAGAGAACCAAATAACCCTATTAAAAATGGGGTACAGAGTTAAACAAAGAATTCTCAACTGATGACTACCGAATGGCTGAGAAGCACCTAAAGAAATGTTCAACATTCTTAGTTATTAGGAAAAATGCAGATCATAACAACCCTGAGATTCCACTTCATACCAGTCAGAATGGCTAAGATTACAAACTCAGATGACAGCAGATGCTGGAGAGGTTGTAGGAAAGAGGAACATTCTTCCATTGATGTTGGGATTGCAAGCTGGTGCAACTACTCTGTAAATCATTTTGGTGGTTCCTCAGCAAATTGGACGTAGTACTACCTGAGGACCCAGATATACCACTACTGGGCATATACCCAGAAGATGTTCTAATATGTAATAAGGTCACCTGATCCATTCTGTTCATAGCAGCCTTATTTATAATGACCAGAAGCTGGAAAGAGCACAAATGTCCCTCAACAGAGGAATGGATCCAGAAAATGTGGTACATTTATACAATGGAGTACTACTTAGCTATTAAAAATGATGATTCAAGAAGTTCTTAGGCAAATGGATGGAACTAATAAATATCATCCTGAGTGAGGTACCCCAATCACAAAAGAAAACCCATGGTATGCACTTAATGATAAGTGGATATTAGCCCAGAAGCTTGGAATACCCAAGATACAATTCACAGACCATATAAAGCTCAAGAAGAAGCAAGACCACAGTGTGGATACTTTGGTCATTCTTAGAAGGGGGAACAAAATACCCAGGGAAGGAGTTACAGAGAAAAAATGTAGAGCAGAGACTGAAGGAATGACAATCCAGAGACTGCCCCGCCTGGGGATCCATCACATATACCATTACCACACCCAGACACTATTGTGGATGCCAACAAGTGTTTGCTAACAAGAGCGTGATATAGCTGTCTCCTGAGAGGCTCTGCCAGTGCATGACAAATACAGAAGTTAATGGTCATAGCCATCCATTGGACTGAGTATAGGGTCCCCAATGAAGGAGCTAGAGAAAGGACCCAAGGAGCTGAAGGAGTGTGCAGCCCTGTAGGAAGGACAACATGAACCAACCAGTACCCCCCAGATCTCCAGGGAATAAACTACCAACCAAAGAGTACACATGGAGGGATCCATGGCTCCAGCTGCATATGTAGCAGAGGATGGCCTTGTGGGACATCAATGAGAGGAGAGGCCCTTGGTCTTGTGTAGGCTCAATGTCCCAGTGTAGAGGAATCCCTAGACAGAGGAGCAGGAGTGGGTGAATAAGTGAGTGGGGGAGGGCATTTTGGAGAGGAAATGGGGAAAGGGGATAAAATATAAAATAGAAATAAAGAAAATACTTAATAAATAAAAAGAAAAAGAAAAAAAACAAATGGACAACTCATAGAGAAAATAGATAACTGAGTTAAAGGTGATTATTGATATTGAGTGGGTATGATATGCAAGTAGTAGTATGTAAGGTTGAGAGGGAGGCAGCATATTTCCCTAGTTCATCAAAAGTGGCATTCGTAAGTGCAAGGCCAATGAACCTTTGTCAGCCTAAATGGTCTCTGGCAATTTAAATGTGGGAGTATCCTTCTCTGAAGTATCAGCTTCGGGATGTAGTAAAAATTCTTTGTCCACAAGTCAAATAACATTGAATAACCTGCACTAAAATTATTAACTTTTATCTCCTTTCTCTTCAGTGTCTTTCCAGGTAATTCCATAAATAGAAAAAAATACAAATACCTGTGAGTTGGTACTGAGGATATTTGTAGAGATCTGGTTTAAATTTGGACCTAAGAGGAAGAATCCAAATGTATACTATAAGGGATAAGAAAGTAAGAAAATGGAAAGTGCAGGGCAAAAATTACTTTCAAAGTCAGACTATGACTATGACTATCAGGCAAATTCTGCTATGTCTCTGCCATGTTAAACTTATCAAATCATTTTATCTCACCAGTTTTTATGCATTTCCTCACATTCAAAATGTGAACAGTCATGACACATGCCTCATATGGTTCTGGGTAGGCGGTACCTCCTAAAATCTCAATTATAGACATTATTATCAAAAGTCACTGTGTATGAGAAATGTGATGGACACTTAACATGGTCTATACAAAACATCTTTACAAAAGGAAAGGAGGACAGATACTTGAAGCGACAACCTGGGGACATAGAACATCTTCAACTGAGGCTGAGGAAAATCTGATTGGCTATTCAGAAATGAAATCAAATCCAAGGTGTTTTACCATGGCAGAAAAGACTACTGGGATTACATTTGAGAAGTATTTACTCAGAAACTTCTATTGTATTGAGTCTGAAAAAAACTTTAAGAAACATAAAGTGTACTTTGGCTCACATATTTTTCAGAGGTTTCTTTTAGTACATTATCTCCTTTATTTTTGGACCATTTCAAAGGAGACCATCATGTAGGGCATGTTGTGAAAATAATGTGTCTCAGCTCATGCCAGACAAGAGGCAGCAAGAGGGAATTGGGGGTGGTGGGAGTGAAGGATCAAAGAAAGACATAATGCAAAAGAAGCCCTTGGTGATCATTGTTCTAGCAGGACTTGCTGTCCTCAGCTCTCACTTTCAAATAGAGTATTTTCATCTTTACTCTTCCTATGGGCTAATCAAGTGATGAAGGCAACACCCTCCTGATTCAAATACTTCCAAAAAGTTTCATCAGTGAGTGAACATGGCTTGCATCAAGGATGAAGGTGTGAATATAAGAGGCTTTGGTTAAGGAGGGGTATTTAAGCTCAGTGTGAAACATAAGATTATTATGGTTTCTTAAAAAAAAAAAAAGCATGGGTTTTACAGCTAAGAAAAGGTGACTAGCACCACCTGCAAAGTCCTATGGGGATAAAGCAAACACAAATGGAGCAATAGGAAGGAGTGTAAATAACAATAACCAATGGCCCTGTTTCATTAAAGTGCCTGGTTATATCACTAGACAGAACACTGGATGATAGACAACTGGTTAGTGGCAAATTCACCTCACAGAAATTAGCACTGGATAAGCAAATAGCACCTCTGTTCCTCCAATAACTTCATGTACAGTGAGATGAAGTTATAAAATGTCACCTATTCTCTATTATATGGAGTGGTGTAGTAGTTGCCACACAACAAAACAAAACAAAAACTGACAATCTTGTGCATTGTGACTTGATATCCCCACCTCCACTCAATAGCATTTCTTTTCCCTTTGGAGAAAGCTTCACAAATCATGTCCAATCCAAAAGTAAAATGACCCAGAGGTGCATTGATTAAACAGATCGTTAGCTTTCCATTATTTTGTATAAATTAACACAGTGAACAGACATGAAACATAAATATATACAAAATTCTGGACTGTAAGGCCAAAGCAGATCTGGGAATGCTGTAAATAGCTTGTGTTGATGAGCAATTAAAGGGGTAAGTTCCCTTAGAGTCAGTAGCATAGTGAGGTACTAAATGTCAATACACAAAGTGACAAAACCCATCTGTGCTAGGCTGATTAAAACCCTGAGTATTCTGTCTCTAGTAGTATTTGCCTTGGATTTATTCGGCTATTAATCATACTTTACATAACAGATCTCATCCTTTGAGAATCTCAGAACTCAACAGCTGTCACTGGGGAAATCAAAGTATAGTAATGTGGTAATTTTCCCACATCAGGTATGACAAAATTTAGTTGTACTCATCAGGGTTCAATCAAGACCTTGAGATCACCATAAATAATTTATAATAAGGGGTTTGTTTCAAGAAACTTTAAACAATGATAAGGAGGGTCAAAATTAACAGGTGAAAGGTCACTGTGGTAACTCCAGTAAGCCTTCTTGGTTCCTACATACAAATAACACTTAACAAAGTGCTACAGAAAAACAGGAAATCCTGATACTGGATTAAAAATGAATAATGTCAACATTGAAATTAATAATGACTCTGAGGTCACTATGGGTCTGATCTTTGCCAGGATTTGGTAAAACGAGCACCTAGGAAGAAGGAGGTGATCAAGTTCTTCTGAAGTTTTGTCTCCCTTGATATTGTTGTAAGGCATTTATAGAATGACACTATTTATCTTTTAGAAATATCACTCACACTCCCTCCATGGTCTGTCCCAACATTGAACTGAACAGAAAAGCAAGAAGATTAAATTCTAACCAAGTCAAGGTTGTCAATCTCTAGAATGGTCCTTGTGATTTCTGAAAGCAGATTTACCCCTGAATTTCAGTTTTCCACTGAAAATAAGCACTACTGCAAACTGAGAATTTGTTGGCTAAGTGTTTAGCATGTCAGCTGTGAAACATGTTTCTGGCTTCTTCTATACATTAAAATTTTATGGGGTTGGAATATTTTCATACATTGTTTTACCCTGCTTCTTAATCAATGAGCTTTGAAGACTGGGGAGAGGAGACTATAGCATAATCTCAGCCATAGAGAATCCATGGCATCAGTTTGGCACAGCTCTGGTGGTTTGTGAGCATTGCCAACTTCTGACTATCCACCAGAGATCTGTTGATGACCATTTCAGAAATAACAATTGGAAAATATTTGAAGAGAGAAGAAACTGCCTTGTTTCCAAGTCAGGTCTCAGAGGCTGTGCAAACTTGGTGTTCGTTGATTATAAGTACTTTCTGAAATTCCTATGTGTGCAAACACCTGGGAAAGACACAAACAAAAACAATAGACCTTGCCCTTATAGACACAAACACTCCCTATTATCATTTGGCTCAGTGTGGAGAACCAATTACAAAGCTCATCACAATGTTTCAAAGGGTTATGTTCTTGTTCTTTTTTTTTTTTTTTTTTAGATATTTTCTTTATTTATATGTAAATTTCTCCTTTCCCAGTTTCCCCTCCAAAAACAAATAAACAAATAAAAACAACAAGAACAAACCCCTGTTGCCTCCCCCCTCCCCATGCCTGCCACCCCACCCTCTCCCACTTATTGGCCCTGGCATTCCCCTACACTGGGACACAGACCTTTCACAAGGCCTAGGTCCTCTCCTCCTATTGATGGTCGAATTTGCAATCCTCTACTATATGCATCCTGCCAGAACAATCAGTCCCACCATGTATAGTCCTTGGTTGGTGGTTGGGTCCCTGGGAGCTCTGAGGGTACTAGTTAGTTCATATTGTTGTTCGTTCTAAGGGGCTGCAAACCCTTCAGCTCCATAGATCCTTTCTCTAACTCCTTCACTGGGGATCGTGTACTCAGTTCAATGAATGGTTGTGAGCCTCTACATCTATATTAGTCAGGTATTGTCAGAGCCTTTCAGGAGATAGCTATATTTAGGGTGGCTTGTCCTTCCTTCAGCCTCTGCTTCATAGTTAATCTCTGCAACTCCTTCCTTGGATATTTGGTTCCCACTTTTAAGAAGGAATGAAATGTCCACCTTTTGGTCTTCCTTCTTCTTAAGTTTCTTGTGGTTTGTGGGTTGTTCTTCCTGTATTCCAAACCTCTGGGCTAATAACCACTTCTCAGAGAATGCATACCATGTGTGTTCTTTTGTGATTGGGTTACCTCACTCAGGATGATACTCTCCAGATCCATCCATTTCCCTAAGAATTTCATAAATTCATTGTTTT
>JADRCD010184611.1:25641-42884 GCA_019843815.1 Montemys delectorum
CTATTTTGTTGACTTTCTCAAAGAACCAGCTCCTGGTTTGGTTGATTCTTTGTATAGTTCTTTTTGTTTCTATTTGGTTGATTTCAGCCCTGAGTTTGATTATTTCCTGCCTTTGACTCTTCTTGGGTGAATTTTCTTCTTTTTGTTCTAGTGTTTTCAGTTGTGCTGTCAAATTGCTGGTATATGCTCTCTCCAGTTTCTTTTTGGAGGCACTTAAAGCTATGAGTTTTCCTATTAGAATTGCTTTCTTGTGTCCCATAGGTTTGTTATATTGTGGCTTCATTTTCATTAAACTCTAGAAAGTCTATAATTTCTTTCTTTATTACTTCCTTGACCAAGTTATCATTGAGTAGAGTGTTGTTAAGCTTCCACGTGTATGCGGGCATTCTATTTTTTATGTTATTATTGAGGAGAGGCCTTAGTCCATGATGATCTGATAGGATACAAGGAATTATTTCAGTCTTCATAATCTGTGGAGGCCTGATTTGTGACCAATTATATGGTCAATTTTGGAGAAGATACCATGAGGTGCTGAGAAGAAGATATATCCTTTTGTTTTAGGATAAAAAGTTCTATAGATACCTGTTAAATCCATCTGTTTCATAACTTCTGTTAGTCTCACTGTGTCCTTGTTTAGTTTCTGTTTCCATGATCTGTCCTTTGCAGAGAGTGGGGTGTTGAAATCTCCCACTACTATTATGTGCTGTGTAATGTGTACTTTGAGCTTTAGTAAAGTTTCTTTTATGAATGTAGATACCCTTGCATTTGGAGCATAGAGGTTCATAATTGAGAGTTCATCTTGGTAGATCATACCTTCGATGAATATGAAGTGTCCCTCCTTATCTTTTTTGGTCACATTAGGGTGTAAGTTGATTTTTTCGATATTAGAATGGCTACTCCAGCTTTTTTATTAGGACCATTGGCTTGGAGAATTGTTTTCCAGCTTTTATTCTGAGGTAGTGTCTGTCTTTGTCAGTGAGATGAGTTTCCTGTATGCAGCAAAATGTTGGGTCGTGTTTATGTACCCAATCTGATAGTCTATGTCTTTTTATTGGTGAATTGAGTCCATTGATGTTAATAGATATTAAGGAAAAGTAATTGTTGCTTCCTGTTAGTTTTGTAGTTAGAACTGTCATTACGTTCATGTGTCTATCTTCTTTTAGTTTTGTTGGAAGATTAGATTTTTGCTTTTTCAGGGATTTAGTTCTCCTCCTTGTGTTGGAGTTTTCCATTTATTACCCTTTGAGGGCTGAATTTGTGGAGACATTGTGTGATTTTGGTTTTGTCATGGAATACTTTGGTTTCTCCATCTATGGTGATTGAGAGTTTTGCTTGGTATAGTAGTCTAGGCTGGCATTTGTGTTCTCTTAGGGTCTGTATGACATCTGCCCAGGATCTTCGAGCTTTCATAGTCTCTGGTGAGAAGTCTGGTGTAATTCTGATAGGCCTCCCTTTATATGTTACTTGACCTTTTTCCCTTACTGCTTTTAGTATTCTTTCTTTGTTTTGTGCATTTGTTGTTTTGACTATTATGTGGCAGGAGGAATTTCTTTTCTGGTCCATTCTATTTGGAGTTCTTTAGGCCTCTTGTATGTTCATGGGCATCTCTTTCTTTAGGTTAGGGAAGTTTTCTTCTATAATTTTGTTGAAGATATTTACTGGCCCTTTAAGTTGGAGGTCTTCACTCTCTTCTATATCTAATATCCTTAGGTTTGGTCTTCCCATTGTGTCTTGGATTTCCTGGATGTTTTGGGTTAGGGTCTTTTTGCATTTTGCATTTACTTGACTGTTCTGTCAATGTTGTCTATGTTATCTTCTGGCCCTGAGATTCTCTCTTCTATCTCTTGTATTCTGTTGGTGATGCTGGCATCTATGTTTCCTGACTTTTTCTCTAAGATTTCTAACTCTAGGGTTGTCTCTTTTTGTGATTTCTTTATCGTTTCTACTTCCATTTTTAGGTCCTGGATGGTTTTACTCAATTCCTTCACCTGTTTGTTTGTTTTTTCCTGCAATTCCTTAAGGGATTTTTGAGGTTGCCCTTTAAGTGCTTCTGCTTGTTTACTTGTGATCTCCTGTAATTCTTTATGGGATTTTTTTGTTTCCTCTTTAAGGTCTTGTACCTCTTTACCTATGGTCTCCTGTATTTCTTTAAGGGAGTTATTCATGTCCTTCTTAAGTTCCTCTATCAGCGTTGTGAGACATAATTTTGGATCCAAATCTTGCTTTTGGGATATCCAGGGCTTGCTGCGGTGGGAATACTAGGTTCTAATGAAGCCAAGCTGTCTTGGTTTCTGTTGGTAGGATTCTTGCGTTTGCCTTTCACCATCTCTTGATCTCTGGTGTTAGATTTTCTTGGTGTCTCTGACTATAGCTTGTCCTGTCCCTGCTGCCCTACAGCACCTCTGAAACTCCTGAGGCCTGTGTCCAAAGGTTATCTTCTTTACTGAAATGTTTTGAGTTCTTTGTGTACCAAACCTGTCCTATTGTGAGCTTCTGGCAAACACCTGTTGTTAAGCAGGAACATCAGGAAGTACAGATTTGGTTTATTCAATTACATGAGAGGAAACAACTCCTTCATTTGTCTTTTTGTAACCTTTCATTTTTACCTATAGTTAGAAAACTTTTTAGAGTAAAAAAAAATCTGTTATCCTTCTTCCTAAGTTTAGCACTAATTTTACAGTGTAAATGATATATCAAATCCTATTTAAAGACAGAAATTGAGGATTATATATGCTAGGTTAAAAAATTACATACCTGTATATTTTCATGTACCCTGGGGCCCTAACTATTCTGTATATACTAATATTTGTCTTAGATTTATTGAGTATATTAATCACAGTTTACATATTACATAAGTATATATGCATATTGGCATGCTGTTAAATTAATACTTATCCTCAAGTTCAACATTGCCTGGCTTCCAATTCTTTAAACTAACTTTATACATAATCTTTTTGAATAGCATTGTAAATTCCAGAAACAAAATGTTGACAAATTTTTTTAAAAAGACACAATTAAAATATTTCCAAATAGAGTAGTTTGGAATATTACAAAAAAGAAACTCACTAAAAATTGGGTATACATTGGTGTATTATTGAGTATACTTACTCAATAATAATTATGAAGCACATAACAAAACAGTAGAATATATAATATTCTATTTCATAAACCCAAAGCTCATTTGGTCTCTGTGGAAAGTTTGTACAGAACATTGAAATCAGAACCAGTCACTAATTGTAATTCAATCATTATACGACCAATGTAACTGCATACAAACATACAATTTCTATCCTCAATGCAAAAATAGTGATGATTCCAGTAAACTTGTTCCATATTCTAGTCTTGTAAATCTTATGTTGATATGCCAAAAACTCTTTCATCAGAAATAATAAAGTCCTGGTGTTAGCATGTGCCAGTTTATGTTATCTAAATACTTACCATAGCTACCTACAAAGTAATAACAGAAAGGATTAGGACAAATATACAATAATTCAAAATGATGTACTATTTCTCTCAGAGAAATAGCCTGAAGATTTAAATACCGAAATATTTTAAAGCTCTTCAGAAGTAGTGACATTTGTATATTCTCTAAGCATTCTATTTTAATAATATTATTTCTACACTAAGCTATTAAAACATGGATTATATTAAACAGCTAGCTTACAAGTTCCTGAAAAGTACACTCAGCATTTAGGAGAGTCCATAATAGAGCAAATTATTTTATTAATTTTCAACTGGAAATGGGGATAAACATGGAAAGAGTATAGAAGTTAGAAGCCACTACCAATATTTGATAGAAATCTAACAGAATCTCAGTGGCCATGGTATGCTACAGGCAATATCACCATATCAGCAATGTATGACCTCCCAAACTGTATCAGCATCATTTGGAAAATTTACAGTGAGTTCAACATTGCTCATATCTCAAGAAAATATGCTGATTTCTTGTCAACTTAACCTAAGACACAATGCTTACTTATTTCTTTATACATATTTTATAGTCCTAGTGAATGACACTAAGGCATCTTTCTTGTTAGGCAAACACTGAGCTATATCTGAGTTTTTTTCAATTCTTATTTTAAAAGCACAAATTACCCACTTGAACCTTGAACCCTGGATGCTACATGCTTTTCAGAATGAGTATGTATCTGAGAATGTGGCTTGGCTCTAATCAAAGAGCATTTAAATGACACAATTCATCATTTTGGAATTAGAGATTAGGAAGCAAGCAGAACACTGGATCTCTCAGAAGATTTTTTTCAGAGTGAACATACATTTGACTTTGACTATAAATGGCTGTATTTTAAGTAAATAAGAAGAGATTGATCTACAGGAGAACAATAGTGGAGAAGGAGAGAAAGTCTTGAGAACTTTGAGGAGTCCCACTCTTATGTGAATGAATAAAAGAGAATATCAAGAGGCAGGCAGGGCTCCAGACACAAGAAGAACTGAATCAAATGCAGGAGTTCTAGTGTTTATTGGAAGTAATTATTTTTCATTTTAATTCTTGATCAGACCATTTGAATTTGTGGAGATATTTACATACATAGAGTAATGGAAAGATTACGTATGTATTTTGACAATTTGTCTGTTAGAAATCAGCATCAATTAACTGTTTCTTGAAAAGAGTATAAAGGAAATCCTAAAACACAGAGAACTCCCAGAATGCTACTGCAGAATTCTCAGGGAGAAGTAATAGGTATTTAACTGAACTATTTACACTGGGCCCATAAAGGAATAAATGAATACATCTTAAAATGAAATACAGACTACTGCTATTGCTCTTGGTTATACCCTATAAGTCAATTGTGATATTCTCATTGCTAATTGTGAGATCCACATACTTGAACCCTGTAGATCACTGTGCTCATCTGGAAGCTCCAGTCCTGCTGGCTAGATTTCAGAGTTCTGGAGGGTGCTATGTTACTACTTGGAAAAAAAATAAGAGTCCTATCCAGCTTCAAACCCTATCAACCACAGTAATAAGAGGCCTTGTATGACTGTATGACATGCCCACTGATTCAATAGTAACAGAAGTGGTTTGGCAATAACAAATCATTTTATAATTGTATCTAAAGATTACTCTGCAAGATATAACTTAAATCTATGATCTATTTTATAGGTTTTAGAGAAGACCATAATACTATAATAATAAATGGACCGAATATTAAATTTCCTCCTAGTTTATTATCCTTGTACCCAAAGTTTAGCACCTCTCCCAATCCTTATTAGAGAAGTTTCTTTGTACAGAACAAGGTGATTAATACAAAGATCCACAACTGGTCAGTGTACAGAGAATATGATTCTGGGGAGTGTTCACCTCTGAAGACCATTGCTACATCACTTCCTTATCCCCAAGGGTCAGAAATTATACAGGAAGGGGAGACAGAAAGACTGTAGGAACAATAGGTATTGGGCATTTGCTGCAATACAATATTTGCTAGCCATAATAATTGCATTGCAGATATAAACTCACAGACTAGTGCCGTTATGTATAAGACTTACATAAGGTCTAGCCAGTCCAAGTCTCAACAAAGTTAGGAAGGAAAAGGGGGGTCTCATGAAATGTGACCAATTGTTAAGGAGCTTTTGGAAAATGCTGGCTGCTGGAGAAGAAAGAGTCAGTTTTCTACAGGATACAGCCCCAGAGAGGCTATGCATGCTCCAATAGACAATCCTACACCTAAACACGCTCAGTAGACTCAGTGTGTTTTTAAAAAGAGCGCATGAAATTGGGAATAAATATTGGGGTGGAGATGGTGTTGAAGAACTTTTAAAAGAGGTAGAAGTGTTGAATTTGCTCAAAATTATTATATTCATTTAAGAAGTTCTCAAACAATAAAAGGTTGTGGTCAAATCTTAAAAAGACGATAAAGTATAATATGAAGGTTGTAATCATTATAAACATTTTGCTACAGCACTTTTAAGTGTTTGCTGACCTCAAATACTAAGATAAATGTGACACTTCTTAAAGAAACCCCCAATTTTTGCCTATCTAGGTCCTTTGCAAGAGCAGCAAATGCTTTAAACTGCCATGCTAGTACTCCAGCACCCAAACTATAATTTTAAAAATCAAAATAAAAACAGATTAATGACAACTATTATACTTTGATTAAATTATTTTTATTAGAATGTTAATTAGACTAATAACTACTAAAATTATTAAAGATGTTTAATCATATTGGGTCACTGATAAATAGTCTTTGGGAAGGTCAATCATTTATATGCCTATTTAAAAGAATATCTTGGTTGTCATGTATTGTGTTATGAAAGTGAGAAACTGTAACAATACTGGCAATTTTTGGGACCATTTACTTGGAAGACTCTTTTCCATCCTTTTACTCTGAGATAGTGTATATCTCTGCTATCAAGGTATGTTTCTTTTATGCAGCAAAATTCTGGATCTTGTTTGAGTATCCAGTCTGTTAGCTTATATATTTTTATAGGTAAGTTGAGTCCATTAGTATTGAGAGATTTTAAAGAGAGATCACTATTGGTTCCTGATATGTTTGCTTTTGTAGGTAGCTTTATGTGCTTCTGGCTCTCTGCTTTTGACTTTGTTGTGTGATGTTAAATATCTTGTCCTTTCTTTGGTGCAGGTACCTTCCTTGTTGTGGTGTTTTCCTTCCTGGATCCTCTGTAGGGCTGGGTTGGTAGATAGGTACTGTTTAAATTTGGTATTGTCCTGGAATATTTTGGTTTCTCCAACTATGTTTATTGAGAGTTTTGCTGGGTATAGTAGCCTGGGATGGCATTTGTTTTCTCTTAGAGTCTGCATGATCTGTGACCAGACACTTTGGGCTTTCATAGTCTCTGTTGAGAAGTCTGGTGTAATTCTGATAGGTCTACCTTTGTATGTTACTTGGCGTTTTTCCCCTGCATCTTTTAATATTTGTTCTTTATTCTGTGCATTTAGTGTTTTGATAATTATGTGAGGAGAAGATTTTCTTTTCTGGTCCCATTTATTTGGTGTTCTATAGGTTTCTTGTACCTTTCCTGCCATCTGTTTCTTTAGGTTGGGGAAGTTTTCTTCTATGATTTTATTGAAGACATTTTCAGGTCCTTCGAGCTGAGAATCTTCACATTGAGTGAGGGAAAAGGACTAAAACTCTGACGGCCATCAGAAAGAATGGAAATAGGCAATCTCAGGAAATAGGGGGTTGGGGGGACCCTCCAGAATGTACCAGAGACCTGGGAGGTGAGAGACTCTCAGGACTCGAAAGGAAGGACTTTAGATCAAATGCCAGACAGTTGGGAGAAGGAACTTATGGAGCCCAACTCCAGCAGGAATACAGAACATCAAGTGAGAGATGGCGTTGCCATTCCACAGTCACAACTCTGACCCATAATTGTTCCTGTCTGAAAGAATTACAGGGATGGAAATGCAGAGGAGCCTGAGGAAAAGAAGGTCCAACTACAGGCCCAAAGTGGAATCCAGCTCAATGGGAGGTCCCAAGGTCTGACACTATTACTGAGGCTATGGAGCACTCACAAAAAGGGATCTATCATGACTACCCTCTGAAAGAATCAACAAGCAGCTGAAAGAGTAAGATGCAGATATTTGCACTCAACCAATGAACAGAAGCAGCTGACCCCTGTTATTGAATTAGGGAAGGCTGAAAGAAGTTGAGGAGAAGGGCAATCCTGTAGGAGGACCAGCAGTCTCAATTAATCTGGACCCCCAAGATCGCTCAACCACTGGACCACCAAATAGGCAGCATACACCAGCTCATATGAGGGGTCCAACATACAGTAGAGGACTTCTGGGTCTGTGTTCATTTGGAGATGATACACCTGACCCTCAAGAGACTGGAAGCCCCAGGGAGTTTAAAGGTTAGGTGAGGTGGGGGCTGGGGGCATCCACATGGAGACAGGGAGTGGGGAGGAGGTATGGGGTATGGAACAGTAAAAGGGTGGATGGGGGGATAAAATATAAATTAATTAAAACTAAAAAAAAATGCTGACAATTTTTAATACAGCATGTATATTACTCTAGATATAAACAAACATAATGGAAAAGGATCAGCATTTATAAACTAGTTAATCCAAATCATTGTGAAGTTCACTGAAAACACTGAAAAGCAGTCCAAAATACACTGGTCTCCCATTAGAATAAATGTGGGTTCCATGGGTTTTGTTCTAAAGGAAAGTTCATGGACATGATATATTTGTGATTGGTGTAATGGAAACAGACAATTGCAGAAACATCGGAAGAGTATTCCAGATAACTGACTATTAAGGACAAAGACTCAGCATGTAATAGCATTGCTCATTTATTGGAATGGTACAAATTTTACATTTTAAAAGGTTGGGCTCAGATTATTGTATATGCACAGGAATGGCCAAGTATATGTTCAGATGGAAGAAGTATGCCAAATAACAATTGTTCAGTGCTCTTTTGGACAGGCTATTTTTATTTTAAGTATCTAGAATGTCTTAATAGAAGAAGAAAAACTCATCAACTCCTAATTTGAATAACATCAGTGTGATGTTTAAGTCATAGCATAATTACTTATAAATACCATTAAAAGTACTACTATGTCATATGATGTTATAGACTGTATATATAGCATGTATAATGTCCTGAGGTCAATAATTAGCCCTACAAGACAACTACAACAAAAAATAGTTGTGTTAATATTTCCTGTCTACTTGTAGTCCCAGCACTGGTTAGAAAGAGGAAGGAGAATCATAGGTTAAATGTCATTCTTGGCTACACAGTGAGTTTTTGTCCAGCATGGGATGCATTAATACCTTGTCTCAAAGAGTTAGGGAAAGAGGGGGAAGACGTGGAGGAAGAAAAGGCGGTGGTGGAGAAGGACTGTGAGGAGGAGGAGGAACAGGAGGAGGAGGCATGTCAGGCTACATACCACCCATTGTTTTTCAATGTTGACAAAACAGAAATGCCTTCCCTATATCACTGTGAGTATTGGGAAACCATTTCATTCAGGGTTTAGGAAGCAATTACTTGAGAAGAATGTTTAAGAACCTTGCAACCAGTGAATCTGTGACCATTGCATAAAAACTATTTTCAACATTCTACTTTAAGTCATCCCTATCAGAAAATTCAAAGATGTCACTTGGCTTAGAAGTATTGTCTAATGTTTTATTCCTGGAGGTGAAATTATGCTAACAATAAATCTGAACAGACCATAGGCAGAATGTGGGTTGTGATATACTCAATATTCATCACAGTTGCACCCAAAGGAATATCCATTATGTGCTTGTGGGATCCTTGAGTCCAGCAGGTTTATTACTCCTGTCAATTTTCATAGATTTTCTGTTTGATACATAGGCTTGTGTGAAGAAGTCTTACTCACAATGAACATTTCCATTCTCCTGTCTTTCTATCTTAAGTAGCTCATTTACTCTTGCTCTCAATTCAGTAAAAGACTCATTTGATACATAGTGAGGTCCAAGAAATTATAAATATTTTCCAATGAATTTTCAGAGAAGTTGCTAACTCTGAGTATTTAGAAGTTATGCTTGTACAGAATTATTTTAGATGGACATACTTAAAATAAAGTAAGCTATATAAAAATATTGATGGTATTAGATATTTCTTTTTTGATATTAGTCATAATATAACTTAATTAAACATAAATTACTTTGGTAGACATTTTGACAATAATGAAAATATATTTGTACAAAAACAGCAGTAGGAAATATACCTTGTAATTTCTCAAAATTAACTGATAACATTAGAAATAGCTTCACACTTAACCTTGAGGGCATAACATAAACCTTTTTATACTGCTAGAGCAGGCCTTTGATTCTATTCAGCCACTAAGTCCTACTATTTAGTTGCACATAGTTTTGAGTTTTTAGTCTGCTACTGCAAAGCCAAGTTTAAGACTCAAAAGCCAGTGATTCTTTAGGTCTGATCAGATAGGTGAGAGAGAGAGAGAGAGAGAGAGAGAGAGAGAGAGAGAGAGGAATGTGTGTATGTATGTACATACATGAAAGATAAAATTCAACCTCAAGTGCTATTCTTCAGGCACTGACCAACTTCTTTAAGGGAGATGTGACTCTACTTTTTCAGCATTGGTATTCAAAAGCATCCTACCAGCTTTTTAAAAAATGTATTCAGGAAATCAAATGTGAGTCTTCATACTTTCAAGGAAAACAGTTTTACTGACTGAGGGATTTCACTAGGCCTTACTATGTACTTACAGGATTTACATAAAACCATTCAACACACAGCAAAACAAACAAATAAAAATGGCAAACGAATCAACAATTCTTGATTATGAGTCAAGTGAACTTTAAAAGGTTACATTGAATCAACATAATTTTGTTAAAATAATCAAGTTGAAATTCTAAAACTTTGAGCAGAAATACTTATGGTTGCGATAGAGTTTCTATTGCTGTGATAAAACACCATGACCAAAAGCAATTTGAGGTGGAAATGCTTTACTTTTCTTATTCTTCCATATCACAGTTCATCATAAAGGAATTCAGAATAGGAACTCAAACAGAGCAGGAATCTGAAGGCAGAAGTTGATGGAGAGGCCCCACAGAGAAGGGAGGGCTGTTTACCAAGGATTGCAGCACTCCTGTGAAACTCTGGCTTTCAAACTTGATATTTCCCATCCTGAATAACTTACAACACCTATAGATAGTAGTTTAAGTAATTATCACCTTTAGTCTTTGATCATCCTATTTGTTCCATTAATAATATTTAATACTTTAAATATAAAATTTTAATTTTTTACCTCTAACTTTGAAAGCTGTTAAAAGTTTCTCCAACTTCACTTAGAGCCATACCAGGCTGGTCAGCTTTATATTGCTTTCATTAAACATAAAAACCTTATCAACAAGAGGAAATTTTTATTTTAGCTCCCATGTTCAAAGACTCCAGTCCATGATCAAATGGTCTTAGTGTTTTATTGTGAAGTAATAAATGATGAGAGCTCAGGGCAGAGCTAAACTTGTCATCTCATGACTGGGAGATGAATTTATGAAAGAAGAAGAATGTTGGGCTCTATGAGAAGTAGCCATGGTGCCTACTTAACGTCTTCCTCAAAGGTACTTTGAAGACTCACAAAGGAGAAAGATAAACAACAACCAAGCAACAAACTCTTCATTATATAATGGTGGCATGCCTGCAAGATGTGTGAGTGCAACTGGTGCACTAATTTTGTGTGAATAAGCAACCAATATTTGACTGGATTTAAGCATTACCTTATGACATGGAATCTATACCAAAGATTTACCCATGGTCAATAACCTCTAACTTGATAGGCCACTGTGGTAGGGAGACACAAAATATTACTGCTCTGCCATAAAATGACTTCTAGTGACATTGTACTACACAAATAGATCAGGTTTTTTTTTTCAACCAAAGTCAGAGAAGTTTCTTCTTGCAGTAGATAGAAAAAATAAGGAAACCTACAACTAGACCACGTGCAAACGAGAAACCTTAGAACACTCAGTCCTAAATAAGAAGGCTCCATCAAATCCTACATTTGGGGGCTCATGATACCCTGCAGAAGAAGAGTCTGAAAGAGTGAAAGAGCCAGAAGAATAGAAGGTACCAAGGAAACAAGGCCTTTAAATTATAGCCTGGTTTCCTTGTATCTCAGTGTCCTGCATCGTGCACACATAGATACTGAAAGACTGCACAGGGTCTGCATAGGTATGCAGCAGAATGGAATCCTAGCATTGACAGTGGAAGTAAACACAAGCCCCTCTCCTTAACTAAGAAGCTATTACCAGATGTTGACCTCTCACAAATGAAAATTGGGTTTTTCCAACAAGGTCTCACTCGGTATACACCATACTATATCAGTCAACTATACTGACACCTAAGGATACCCTAAGGATAAACACAATACCAAGTAAACCATGATCAAGACAAAACAAATACAATGATGTTTTTCAGGCTTCCTTCCCCCCCCCCCAATATAATGTTGTTATTGATTATTTGGGTATTTCATAGCATAACATCATAGTCACTTCCCAGTCTTTCTAGGTTCACTACTCTATCCTTGTGACTCCCTTACACACACACACACACACACACACACACACACACACATACACACACACACACACACACACACACACACACACACACACTCACACTAAAAAATTCAGTTTATGTTGCTATATACTCAGTGTTGCATGGTCAAAATCCAAGTAGATAATTCCTTAAAGAAAACTGAGTTCTTCCAAACTGGCATACCTACCAGAAGCTATCAATAGTGGAAAGCTACACTTCAGCATCCTTATCACAATTTTTTTTTTGCTATTACATATTTTTATTTATTTCTCTCAGACAAATGCACATGTAATGCTATTTAGATTGTACATTATAGCTCTCCTTTCCAATATGAATATTTCAAAGCTTCTTACAGGTAAAAATCATTCACTAGGATCTATTCCCAAAGATACGTGACTCAGAAGTATAACTTCTTTGTCAAAAGAGCTAAGCAACTGACTGATTACATGAGTATTGCAAACATGAATCTTTTCCAAAGCACCTACATACAAATAAACCAAATGTTAGCCTCAAACCCCCAAAGTTGATATTGAGCTAAAAATCAAGTTGCAATATAAGTAAGTTTATAAACATTGACTTAAAATTAAGAAAATTAAATATATTTCTTATGGAGGTAGATTATCCATGAGTGTGTATCTGTATGTTATATACAAATTTAATAAATACTAAAATACAATAAGGACTCATGGATTAAAAAAAGCAGTTATTGCTGGGGTAAGAATACAGTACATAAGATCAGAAAGCACAAATACAACTGCATTCATGAATATTATTTTAAGGCAATAATGTGGAATATTATGAAATTTAAAATCCACATATTGTGATGTGGACAATATCTGTTCCTATATCTTTCTTTTTTCATTTTTTATTAGATATTGTCTTTATTTACATGTCATATGAACAACCCACAAACCACAAGAAACTCAAGAAGAAGGAAGACCAAAATGTGGACATTTCATTCCTTCTTAAAAGGGGGAACAAAATACCCATGGAAGGAGTTGCAGAGACTAACTATGGAGCAGAGACTGAAAGAAGGACAATCCAATCTGATATAGCTGTCTCCTGAGAGGCTCTGACAGTACCTGACTAATACAGAAGTAGAGGCTCACAGCCATCCATTGAACTGAGTACTGGGTCCCCAATGAAGGAGTTAGAGAAAGGACCCAAGGAGCTGAAGGGTTTGCAGCCCCTTAGGACAAATGAAAATATGAACTAACTAGTACCCTCAGAGCTCCTAGGGATGCAACCAGCACCCAAGGAGAACATATGGTGGGACTGATTGCTCTGGCAGCATGTGTATAGTAGAGGATTGCAAAGTTGATCATCAATGGGAGGAGAGGCCCTTGGCCCTGTGAAGCTTCTATGTCCCAGTGTAGGGGAATGCCAGGGCCAATAAGTGGGAGAGGGTGGGGTGGCAGGCATGGGGAGGGGGGAGGCAAAAGGGGTTTGTTCTTGTTGTTTTTGTTTGCTTCTTTGTTTGTTTTTTGGAGGGGAACCTGGGAAAGGAGAAATTTACATGTAAATAAAGAAAATATCTAAAAAAAAAAAAGAAAAAGAAAATCTCAAAGTTACCCTAACCAAAAAAAAAAAAAAAAAAAAAAAAAAAAAAAAAAAAAAAAAAAAAAAGAGAGAAAGAAAGAAAAAGAAAAACTTATATAAATAAATAAATAAATAAATAAATAAATATTAAATAAAATAAATTTAAATGCCATATCCTCTGGATCGCTTAGGTGTTTTAAGACTAACTATCTATCTATATTATATTTGAATGGCCAAATATTGTTTATTCTTAGTGGTTTACTATCTGAACAGCCTTAAAAACATTTTATTGTAATCAACAAATCTAGTATACAATATGACCATGCTTTTCACTGGCTACTAACTTGCATTTCTTAACCATTCCTAATAGTTCATAACTTGCATTTTTATCATCTCTATTACTTTGTAATAGTTTTTAAAAGGACAAGAACTTTATATTGCATTTTTAAGAATTATATATGTCAAATAAATGTATCTATCAAAATTAAAAAACAAAACAAAACAAAACAAAACAAAACAAAACAAAACCAAGTTCCAGACAATAAGAGCCAGGTTATTTGGGGGAACATTTTAACCCTTCCACAACTATTAACAAAGTAACTTAGGTGTGTTTATTTAATAATCATGTTCTTAATTAAATGGTCCTCTGAATTTTTCTAATATTAAAAAAATACTAAAGCAAAAAAATATGCCATATAACTGGAAAATATCTTTATATAAGTGATGTCTGGTGAACATATTATGAGAAGCAATAACAAAGACACAGGTTCCAGTATTTGTGGTCAAAGTGTCAGAAATGTTGTGAAGTTTGTTAAACAACAGAAAACACTAAAGTGACCAACCACAGACCATTTTGGTTTTAAATTGGCATATAAGGGAATTAAAATACACACATTTTAATTGATTATAAGTTGAAAGTAGGACAGGAAGCCGAGCAAGTTGTGAAAAGCTTGACAGGCTTTAAAAATGATGAAAAATATGGGGAGGGGGGAGGCAACAGGGGTTTGTTCTTGTTGTTTTTGTTTGCTTGTTTGTTTTTTGGAAAGGAGAAATCATATGACATGCAAATAAAGAAAATATCTAATAATAAAAAATGAAGAAAAATGAAGGAAGAAGGTAAGAGAGCACTTATAAAGATACACAATTCCACCATCAGCTGGTTTTGTAATCAAAAGTCGTTCCCACATGTAGTGAACACCATGAAATCACAAACAAAAACAAACAGATTTCTTGTGTAAAACAGTATCATCATCTTTACCTCTGGGGCAATGCTTAGCTGAGATTATCCTATTTAAATGGCTGTGGTTTAAAAAGAAATAGATCCAATCTGTTCTTTCATGATGAAACTGTGCACAAAGGACATATGATTATTTCTCCCTTAGGATAAGGCAAAAGGACATGTTGAATCGCATCCAAATTGTATAAATAGAAGTTAATAGAAAATACAGAGTATTTATCATATTTGATATGTGTTCTGAGAACAATAGCTTTATTTTAACTTAGCACAAAAGTCCTTAAGAGAACCTATGTTAATTCAATAGGCACATTTAAAGAGCAAAACGTTAATGTAGGATTTTGACAGGAAGCTAAAAATTAAAGTAGGCATATAGTTCTTTAAACATGGCTAATTTGGGACCACCTTAATGCCTTTTCTGTCTTCCTTTAATATATTATATGAAAGAACACATTGTCATTTAACTTCAATCCTTCTTGCAGAGTAGACCTGACATAAGCCAAAACAATGTGATCACAGAATAAATATGACTTTGGTCCTTAGAGATGATAGGTTTGTTAAAACTGAGAATGCCTTTGTAAGGTTTCTGATTCTTGAGGCTCATTTGCATATATTTTATCATCCTCATAGCCTTTTCAAGTATTTGCATTGCTAGTAAATAGGTTAGTTTTCTTTGTAACTGTGTTGTTACTATCTCATTGTTGCAAATTTGTAACACATAGATAGTAGTTGTCATTTCAGAAGTAGAGGCAAGCAGAGTCAGTGTGAAGACAGTCAAAGCCTTCTTTGATAGCCAGATGATGCAGTCAGTACCAAGGCTATAGCATAATGTAGGTAGTTAATATTGGCAGGTAAAACTAGAATTCCCTGCATGGTTGGGTTGGAGAGATAGTACAGCAGTTAAGACTGCTTGCTATTCTTGTGGAGCACCTGGGCTCAGTTCTCCATAGCAAAGTCATGGCTTACAGATACATTCCAGTTCCATTGTATTCAATGTCCTTATTTGCCTTTCTCAGGTACCAGGAAGAAAATACATTCGCACACATAATCCATCTTAAACAACAATAACAGAACAATTGGCTGCTTTGAACAGACTGTGGGTATCTATTTACCAGCCATTATTATTATTGCCTTTATTATTCAAGGTCCCTTTATGTGCACTCCTAAAGCTCTTTATCAAGATTTTGAAGATAGGTCTATACCCTTTACGTCTAGGTTGATTGATTAACTTGGAGTCATCCAAGGAATGACACAGAGTGGACTCTATCTGGACTTCAAGATCTGGTATGATGAGGCTGTGTTTTTGAGATTTTTATTTTGAAATCTTGAGAAACCACCATGTGAAAAACTTTGACTCACAAGCAGATGAAATACCATATGGATCAAAGGCAAACAAGCATAGCTATCTCAGCTGAGTATGTCCTGGAGTAGTTAGGTCCCATGTGAGTCTAGCTCACCATAAATACTATGCATACGAGAAAATTCCAAAGCACTGGACAGTAAAGCATGTTTTAAATCACATCCCACCTAACCATTGCGCTAGCATATATCTATTTTACATTTCAGGTGATTGAAAACCTTTGATTTAAGATGATTTTGTTACAAGGAGGAGTAATTTAATATACAGAAATGATTATCCTATATTGAGCAAAAAATTATGTCTGACCTCCTTTTTTGGGTATTGAAGGAAAGAAGGATTCAAAGATTTTTTTTCTCAGTTTTACATGAACATTTTACATAATTTTTCTATGTAGATACATGAAGAGAACATTGTAAATAAATGTACTAAAATGAATTTATTAACACTAATCATACTTTACTAAATGCTATATTTGAAAATTAATAAATTTAGTAACAATGTTTTAAAAGAGTTATTTTACATATTTATAAGAATTAAAGTTTCTATTTTAAGTAAAGGTTACTCTAACAAGATCACCACTTGGTCAAATAACAAGACTTGTGCATTTTCAAAGTTGTTTCATCTCAAGGAAGATAAACAGCGCTAATATGTTTATCAATCTAAACTCATAATAATAGAACACTTTACCTGCACAAGAGTTTATGAGTGGCAGCAGAATTACTAGTTTCCATAGCAACCTCATCTCCACGTTCGAAGGTCAAAAATTTCTCCCATGCAATCAGCAGGAAAGAAGATTGTATCTTCTAGTCAGTTTGTTAGCAATCTATCTGAAGGAAACAAAATTGACAAACATGAGTATCTTAATATGTATTCCAAATGTTAAGCATTGATTAAAGTTAAGAATATGTTATCCAAATAAAGCCACATAACTGACTATTCAGTTTCTCACATTTCAGTTCACATCTGGATTTATTAGAATAGTACATATTTCAATGCACATCATGTGGGTTAAATTTTGTATTAATTGAATTTAAATTCTGTAATTTTAAATTTCAATAATTATGTTCCATCATACACACACACACACACACACACACACACACACA
>JADRCD010184612.1:0-5000 GCA_019843815.1 Montemys delectorum
TTTTTTTTTTTAACAGTTTTATAACAAAAATTTAAAAAATAATTGGAAAGAGTGATAAGTTATTCTGCATTGGTGAGATAAGTCAATTCAATTCAAGCCAGACTAAAGTATATAATTGCAGGTTTATTGGGAAGCAGCTCTTGGATGGTACACTGGTCTCAAGGAACAAGAGCAGGGAAGTCATCATGGGGAGCAGGACAGAGGGCAGGGGAAGAGAAGAAGACAAAGAGTGTGTGCACAGAGGGAGAGAGAATGCAGGCTGTTATACTTGATGGCAGGTGTTTTTACCCGCTGAGCCATCTCACTGGTCCAAGGAATGAAACTCTTTAATGGAGGAAATTACAAAGCCTTGTGAAAAAATTAAAAACACCAAAAATAAATGAAGAAACTTGTTCATGGATCAGAAGTCCTGCAAACTCCTGCCAAGCAAGCAGTACTTAATCCAATTAAGATGCATGGATCAGAAGATCTCACTTCCTGCTGATGCCCCTACCAAGTAATCTGCAAATCCAATTAAAGTTCTACCCGGATCTCAATGAAGTTTCCTTTGGGATGGAACTTGACAAGCTGATCTTAAAATTCACAAAGAAGATCAGCAACCAGATAATTTTGGAAAAGAACACAAGGCAACGGGGTGGAAAAGACTTAATCTCCAGGCTGAAGGGACTCAGTGAAATGGTGGGGGAATGAAAACAAGAGAGTGGGGTGGCAAAACAGAACATAGAACCCTATGCGAGACCCACGCACATATGGAAGAGATATACACAGCAGCTGGGATCTCAAATCACAGGAGGAAGAAATTACTTTGAGAACTAAGCAGAGCAGGGCTGGGGGGATGACTCAGTAAATGACAGTGTTTGTTGCCAAGCTAGATGACCTGATTTTAATACCTGGGACACACTCCTGGGAAGACAGGAATCAACTCAGGAAGCTTTCACATGCATGACTACACACACACACACACTTGTACACACACACACTTGTACACACACATGTGCATGCACACACATGTGCACACTTACACACATGTGCTCAGACACTCATGCACATGTACACACACACACACTCACACATGCCATATAAATAAATGTTTTTTTTTTTAAAGTAATGCTTGGGAAAGTGAAATGTAGAAAAACATAACATTAAGTTTTTAATCTCCCTATCCCCCAAGAAATATCTTAAAAGCTAATATTTAAAGCTTTAAAAAGATGATAGAGAGGTCTTTACTATGTTTGGGAGAAAAAAATTATTTTTCTTCCTTTTGAGATTTATTCATTTTACATTATATGTGAATGCTTTGCCTGCATATATATGTATGTGCACTGTATACATGCTTGGTACCTGCAGGTCCACTGGAACTGGAATTGTGGATGGTTGTGAGCTACCATGTGGGTGCTGAGAGTTGAGCCTAGGTCCTTCTCAAGAGCAACAAGTGCTCTTAACTAATGGACCATCTTGCCAGCCCCAAAGATTTCTTAAACAGGTTGTTAAAAAAAAATCACATAAGGAGAGGGTAGCATTTTACCTGCTTTTCTTAGATGATTGCTATTGAAAGCAATGTCAGACAGAATAAGAGACAAGGCTCAAGATAAAGAATGAACCTGATCATCACTCAGAAGACTGGCGGGTAATCACCTGCACTTGGATACAAAACTCTTCCCAATAAGACAATAGGACAGCACTGGAAACCAGGACAGTGAAAGACAGATCAAAGGGAACAGCAGCTCCACTAATGATAGAGGAAATGAGTATTTAAACTACAGGAGATACCATCGTATACCCCTCAGCCAGCAGAGGAACAGAGGTGCTACCAGGTATTTAGAAAGAAGATGAACAGAGACAGATTGCCACAGGCTACTGGTGAAAGTATACATTGTTACACTTTGAACAAAGAATGCTTTGAAAAGTAATCTGACCATGCTTATAATACTTGAGTTTCACAGGTCCTTCATTTGCACAGCTGACTTCTGCATTTGCTACAGTGTGTTCATCCTAGGGGAAACTTGAAAATTATCTACCCAGCTATTGGCAGGAGAGAGAGTAAACCCTACAAATGTTAACAGATAAATTTCAAAAACCTAATGTTGAGCCAAAAGAAAGAAAAGAAAAAAGGAGAAATAGTTCAGTGGTTAAGAGCACTGACTGCTCTTCCAGAGGTCCTGAGTTCAATTCCCAGCAACCACATGGTGGCTCACAACTATCTATATTGTGATCTGATGCCCTCCTCTGGTGTGTCTGAAGACAGTGTACTCATACAAATAAAATAAAATCTTAAAAAAAAAAAAAAGACACGTAGAGTCCAGCGTGATGATGCATGCCTTTAATCTGAGCACTCAGGAGGCAGAAACAGGTGAATCTCTGTAAGTTCAAGGCCAGCCTGGTCGACATAGTAATATCTCGTCTCAAAAACCAAACAAAGCATACATTAAAAATAACACATAGAATGTGATACATTTAAGGTTTAGTCTTGATTTTATGCATGTGTGTGTGCAGTCAAGTGTGTGTGCCTGTGTGTACCTGTGTGAATTCGCACACTTGAGAGTGCAAGTGCAGGTGGACACTAGAAAGGGGTGTCAGATTCCCTGGAGCTGGGGTTATGGGAAGCTGTGAACCACCTGTGTGGGTGCTGAGGACCAAACTGTGGTCTTCTGCAAGAGCAGCAAATTCTCCCAAATGCTGAGCCACCTCTCTGGCACGGTAGGTGTGGTACATTTTACATGAAGGAAGACTCCACTCCTGGGGTGGGAAAGGCAGTCTGAGTCATGGGAAAGCCGGAGCTGGCTCGGGGTTCCCAGGCCTGTGATGTTGAGCCTGGGACCACGGGGTTCTCAGGCTCTTGGACATCCAGGCGCCATTGGGAGCTGCAAAAAGAGCAGGGAACAGAGTTGGGGGCTCTGAGGGCTGGGGACAGTATCTAGTCTGGGTGGGGAGTGGGGGGCAAGGAAAAGGGGAGTTCCTGCTGGTCCCACAGGGAGAGTCCTTGGCTTGATGGCTCTTGGTGGCTGTTGTGATTGGGAGTGTAGAGAGGCCTTCTATGGGAGATTAGGCGAAGGCTTTCATGGCTCCCCATTGTTGCTGTCCAGCAGCCACAAATTCGAATGGGTTTACTGGAATGGGGACAAGGACCTGGAAAGCCATTTTGTGATACCTGAAGCACGTGGAAGGTTCGTAAAAATTAGCCAAGCACACCTGTGTTTAAATCAGCCATCTTTCATTCAATTCTCTGTTACAAGCCAACAGGTAGAATAAATAAGGCAAAACCCCTCCCACAAGTTCGTCAGCAACCTGGCCCAATCAGCAACTTCTCCTTCAGTCTCTGGAGGCGGGACACCTGGCATAACTCGAACTTGGAGAGAGGCGTGGCAATTAGCAGGAGGTGGGCAGAGAGGTGTGGTTTTCTGTGGTAGGCGGGGTCTGAAGAATCAGCCCTCAGGCAGGAGGGTCACACCCCATGATCTTGATGTAAATAGTCTGTGGTTCTAAACCACTTATTGTCATGGCAGAAATAGGTACCCCGTTTCTCATGGTGGATCTGAGATTAAATACCTTTCGCAGGGAGGAAGCTTATTGGCGCTCTTTGGACTAGATACCTCATTAACATGAAAAACTCTGTTTTGAACCTACTTGATTGTGGTGTCGGACCTTTTCCTATTGTCTTGGTCTTTCCTATTGTGATGTTAAAGAGGCCTCATCTACATACAGAAGGGCTTGGGGCGTTGCCCTTCTGTGATTGTGGGGCACAAATCTATAGGGGGCTGTGGCTATGTGACAGAGGCCTGGTGAAGCTCCTTCACTTCAGGGTCTCCAGGACTTCAAGCCTTTAGCTCAACTGGGGACCGGGCTTCCTCTCACAATCCACTGCCCCACAATATAGTATGAAGATGCAGGAGAAATATAAATGTCAGAGCTCCATAGACCTCAATAATGAGTGTTTGGAGACTAGATTGTTAAGTGTCTTTACTTCCTTGAAATATTATATCAGAGGCTGGATGGATGGCTTGTTGGTAAAGAGTGCTTTCTGCTCTCACAGAGGACCACAATTTGTTTCCTAGTATTCCTAGAATTCCAGGTGATTTTTTTTTTTTCAAGACAGGGTTTCTCTGTGTAGCCCTGGGTGATTCACAACCACCTCTAACTCCAGCTCTGGGGTATCAGGTGCTCTCTTCTGGCTTCCAAGGCCATTCTGCATGCACATGGTACATGCACAGTCATACATGGAAAGACGTGAAATTTTCAATTTTATTTATTTTTGTGTTTTGAATCAGGGTCTCTCTAGGTAGTCCTGGGTGTCTAGGAACTCTCTATATAGACCAGACTGGCCTCAAACTTACACATTCACTACCTTTGTTGTAAGATTCAGAGAACCAAGTCTTATATCCAGGATGTCGTCCCACTCACAGAGATGAAGAATGATGCAATTAGCATGAGGTTTTTAATGATCCAGTATACTGGGGTCGTCCAGCATTCAGGCAAAGGCAAACCTCAGGAACAAAAGCACATACTTTTTATACCTTCCCAGTACATAGGTTTACAGCATGAGTTGGTTATCTCTCATTGGTGGATCCCATTGTCTTTTGAGTCTATTGACCTCTGTGCCCCGGGTGAGGAGGAGATACCAGTTGCATGTAGGAGGGGTGGGGGAAGATCTACCCCTACTGGGGACATTTCCTGGAACTGGGAATTAGGGCATCTCCTGGAGATGGATGTTTGCTCAGTAAACCCTTCTGAAGCTCTCTGTCTTTAGGCTTAATGGACATTCCTGCCTCCTCGTTATTTTTATGAGGTGTCCCTGTTTGCTCAATTCTTACACTTTTGCCTCTCAAGAGCTGTATACTACCATGCCTGGCATACATATGTAATTTAAAAAAAAAAACGTATGTGAATACACTGTCCCTGTCTTCAGACACACCAGAAGAGGGCATCAGATCCCATTACAGATGGTTGTCAGCCACCATGTGGTTGGTGGGAATTGAACTCAGGACCTCTGGAAGATCAGTTAG
>JADRCD010184612.1:10000-18150 GCA_019843815.1 Montemys delectorum
TAGCTACATGGTGAAAGTTTGAGAAATGTTATTGTTTCCTATCAGAGATAGGTAGCCCATCAAAGACCGGTATCCACAATTTCCCTCATTTTCAATCTCCTCCACCTGATAAAACTGTGTATCCCAGGGACCCCTCCCATATTTCGGGGACATGATGGCATGAAACACACACTTCCCCCCACTCCTTCACTACCTTTGTGCTGATTACTTTAACCTTCAAATTCAGAAAGACTATGAGATCAGCCAATGGGAGAAAAAGGCATAAACACCATGTGCATTAGAAAAAGAGAAAAACAAAACCCACCAAATGATTTTCCTGGCACCTCACCCCCACCTCACACTGTCCTGAGGGCTTACTAGCCTGGTTTGAATTCTGTCAAGTCCTTTTTTCAAAAAGAAATTATCTTGCTAAACTAATTTTGCTCTGTTCCTGTTTTTGTGTGACACCAAGACTCTTTTTTATTTTTAACAAAAGGAGAGAATCGATTTCACAAAGTCATCCTCTGACCTCTGCACACGTGCTATGGCACTGATGAACTCTCCCCACCTTAGAGGCCCTACCCTCGTGACTTGACCTAATTCTGACTACCGACAAAGGCACTACCTTCAAACACCATTAACAAGTGAGCCTGAGCCAGGCACGATGACAGAGGCCTTTAATCCCAGCACTTGGGAGACAGAGGCTGCTGGATTTCTGAGTTTGAGGCCAGCCTGGTCTATACAGTTAGTTTCAGGATAGCCAGATCTACACAGAGAGACCCTGTCCCAAAACAAACAAACAAACAAACAAACAAACAGCAAACATCCAAAAAGAAGCAAACATGAATCTGAAAACTATACTTCCACCTATGGACTTCAGGGAACACAGTCAAATCAGAGCTGAGATGATGTCTTAGTTTTTGTGTAGAGGGACTTCATAGTTGAACATCTTGGGGCTGAGGATTAGGTCTCAGATATCCATACTCAATAAACGTTCCCTGTCTGACTGAGATAGGTGTTTATGTGGTTCATGAGGAGACTCCTGGACCCCAACAGAAGATATATGACTTATTTTTTATTTTATAAGAGCCCGCAGCTGAGCGGCTTTAGACATTTAAAGAGATCCTGGCTATTTTAAAGGGACTTAACTTTTAAAGAGTGATAAACTTTAAAAAAAGTTATTTATGGTTTTATTGTGACATTAATATTAATATGACATTTTGGGGATAAGAAAGGAAAGGCTGTGGTTTAATAATAGTATATTGATGCGTCAAGTTGACAAGGGATCAGTTTTCCTGTTTTTTTGGTTTTTTTATCCTTTGGGTTTTTTTTTTTTTTTGGTTTTTCGGGACAGGGTTTCTCTGTGTAGCTCTGGCTGTCCTGGAACTCACTCTGTAGCTCAGGCTGGCCTCGAACTCAGAAATCCACCTGCCTCTGCCTCCCAAGTGCTGGGATTAAAGGCATGTACCACCCCTGCCCGGCTGTTTTTTTTGTTTTGTTTTGTTTTGTTTTGTTTGTTTGTTTTTTTGAGACAAGTTTTCTCTGTGTACTTCTGGCTGTTCTAGAACTTGCTTTGTAGACCAGACTGGCTTCTAATCCAGAGATCTACTTGCCTCTGTTTCCTGAGTGCTGGGATTAAAGGCATGCGTCACCACTGCCTGCTTGCTTTTGTTTTGTCAACTTGATACAAAGTTTCCGAGGAGAACTTTCTCCATCAGTTCAGTCTCTATGGAAGTCTGTGGGCATTTTCTTTATTAATGGTTGATGTGGGAGGGCTCAGCTAACTAGGAGTGGTCAAACCACTATGTGGTTCCAAGTTCTACTTCCTCCCTCAGGGTGTCCAGGCACTGCTGCTGGAAGGACAAAGCAGAGCCTAGAGTGGGTGGGGGGGTCTGCAGGATGCTGGTCCATCTTGGAGTGCGGCTGCAACGGCAGCTGCGGCGGTGGTGGCAGGAGGCCTTCTCAGAGGATTTTGTTACAGCTCTCTTAGGCGGTATTCAATGAAATAGTGTGTGCACATACCCTTTATTGGGGTGAATCAAGGGCTATATATGAATCTTAGGGAGTGGGAAGGTTCTTCTTCGGGTGAAGTTTCATTGGCTGGAGCTTAGCATACTGCGGATGCCTCATTTGCATGGAGAGGCAGTCCAGGCATCCCAGGTGCTGACTGAGCAGTTTCTTATCTGGAGAGAGAACTCGAACCTGTAATTTTGCCAAGGACTATGTGACATTCCTCAGGTAGAAGATTGGGGGTTGGCTCTCCAGATCAGGCAGAGAAGAGGAAGCCCTGCTAAGAAAAGGGAGCCCACCATTTTGTGATGAGCTGTCTGGACATGGTAGACTACAACCTTAGTAGTGAGATACAACACTACTCTGCAGGTCATCCTGAATTATATAAGAAAGCAGGTTGAGCAATCCAGAAAGAGCCAGACACTAAGCAGCATCCTTCCATTGTTTCTGACTCAGTTCCTGCCTCCAGGTTCCTGACTTGAGTTCCCGTCCTGACTTCCCTCATGGTGCACTGTCAGCTGCAGGTAAAAGGAATTCTTTTTTACTCAAGTTGTTTTGGTCATGGTTTTTATTACAGCAACAGAAATCTAAGGGGATGATGGTTTATGTTTCTCCCAAAGTTTATGTGTTTCCAAGTTAACTGCCAATGCAGCAGTGTTGGCTAGTGGACGCTTTAAAAGACAATCCAATACAGGGCTGAAGAGATGGCTAGAGATGTTCTTCTGGAGGAACTGAGTTCAGTGCTCAGCCTATGTGTGGTGGCTTACAACCACCTGTAAATCCAGCTCCGGAGGACTTGACATTCTCTTCTGCATTTCTCTGGCATATATTCACACAACTCACGCACATACATACATACATACATACATACATATTTTGTCACAGAAGTATATAATGTACTTTGTCAAGTATTTATGAACTCTGACTTGCTAGTTATTGTGTTCAAACCACACAACCGTAGCAAGAAAGCCCCTTCTGCTCTGTAATGCTTCCAGGAATTTTAAGACACAAATATATGACGACTAAAGACAGGAATGTGACGTTAGAATCCACAGTACCTGTAGCACCCTTCCTCTCTCTCACAGGCACCTACCGAGACGTTGTCTTGAGTCTCTAGCTAACAGACTTGCAGAGGTAGCCGTGTTGTCTGCCTCTGAGCCTTTCTCTGAGCCTCCATCATTCTGTGGACTATCTGGCTCTCTGTCTATGGCTTTGATGACTCTCCTAATAAGTTTCCTAGCCCTAACAGTCTGCCTCAGTGTCCCTCTCAAACCCCATCAAGAACCTTTCATGACTGAGTCTGTCACTTGGATGAGGTTTCACTGAAATAGATTGTACTTTGAGGACTTAGTTTTCTTCATTCGCTACGGCTTCTCTCCACACTGTTATCTGGTGACACTCTCAATTTGTTGGGACATCGCCGCTTCTGGACCTAGTAAAACTGAATATTGAGACAGGCGTATTCCCCTCCGTTCCAGCTTCGAGGCACTGGCCCGAATAACCTGAGTTTTTGGAGGTAGCCAGAATCACCTTGGCTCACTGGTATGATGGTAGTCACAAATTCTGACTTTTGATCTCCCTATTCTTCCTGTAGAAAAACCAATAGTTTTCTATCAAATATAGCTATCTGATGGCTAGCGATGCTCTTCTAATAAGAGGTGCTATTCTAGAGGAACCGAGTTCAGTTCCCAGCCTATGTGTGGTGGCTTACAACCACCTGTAAGTCTAGCTCTGCAGGATTTGACATTCTCTCCTGTATTTCTCTAGCGTATATTCCACAAACTTCCCCCATCTTACAAAACTTCTGTGCAAAGAAATTCAAACCTTTTCATCTCTTCCGCCTGGGAAACTTTTGTTTATGCTCACTCCCCTCCCCCACAAACCTTCTGGCTTGGGGCAGCCTCGGCACCTCCTGCTTTTCCTTCATTTTCTTTGCACCAATTATTTTCAACTAGCCAATCCAGAAAACTATGTGGCTGGACCCCAGCCAATGCGGAAAAGACACGGTCGGTCACTACCTGCGATAGAATAAACACTAATCACTGGAATGACACATCCGGGATCTGCTCTCAGGCACCGCTGTCCGTGATTGCTGCTGGAGTGGCTATAGTAAGCTGTGTTCCTCCAGATGACTTCTAGACGGGGACAGAAAAGGAACTTTGACCATCACTTACTTGTCTCTCTTGGCTATAGGTAAGTGCTGCTTTGAACAAAGCCTGAAGTTTATTTATTTATTTATTTATTTATTTATTTATTTAAATGTTTAAGATAGGGTCTCACCATGTAGCTAGCCCCTGGCTGTCCTGGAACTTACTACATAGATAGACTGGCCTTAAACTCAGAGAGATTCACTGCCTCTGCCTCCTAAGTGCTCAGATTAGGTGTGGGTCATCAAGGTCTGAAATTTTATAAGAAAATCATTGGTGATAAATAGCTGTCTAAGTTAATCAAGTGCTGTGGCTGTAGAAACATGACTCCTATGAGTTTACGGTTGACCTTGCTCAGGCTTAAAGGTCAGTTCAGAAAGGAATGTCTGGAGAGACAGCCTGTCTTCCGAGATAGTCTGTCTTACTTTGGGCAAATAATTTCAGGAAGGAGAGGCTGCCAACCCACACAGTAACCCCTAGAACTTCAAGAATTTCCCGTTCACAACCCTGTCCCTGTAAAGGTCATAGCCAGCCTTTTCCCCAAGGCAGACCCCTCATTTTCCAGCTACAACTCACTGTATGTCCTAATAAACACAGGTTCATCTGTCGAGGTCAGTCTCTGGTCTCCTTTTGCTTTCTTTTTACACTGCCTGAGAAATCTAACATCTGGTGCTGAAACCCCGAAGCCCTGGCCTGACCCCTCCTCTCAGAGCCCCTTTATTCTCACTTACTCACTGGTCCTGCTTCTCAGTAGGTGGGGCTATCTCTCCCCTCCCCCAAGGCAGACATTTCTTTTACTCCTCATCTTTCTCTCTTCTGTTTCATTCTGACCTATTCTGACTCTGGGATAGGAAGCCTTTCTTCTTTCAAACAGAGCTCGAATCCCACACAGCCAAAATGCTGCAGCCTCGGTAACTTGCAGGACCTAATCAGAGGTGGCCTGGTAAGGTCTCAGGGGCTCAAGGGAATGCCTTTTTGTTTTGTCTTTCAATTTGGGACTTAACCTAAGGTTGTAGGAGCTTTCCATGGGCCTCAGACTCACTTGATTGAGAGTTCCAGAAACTTCGCATGGCCTGGCGAACTCTTGACTCCTGGAAGGTACTGAGTCTGGGGATGACCTCCTACTTTCCAGGCCTGTTTGGCCAATGTGACATTTGGGGTACAGGGATGTATTTGACCACTGTTCCACACCCACCATGGGTTCTAAATCATCTATGCCCAAAACTACTCCTTTAGTTTGTTGGTGGAATAACAAAAACCAGACAAACAAACTGTAGAGAGCCACACCCAAGCTGGCAGCCTCCATTACAAGATGGCGCCGGCATCCGGTTTCTTCTCCCCTTAACACATAGTCTGCAGCCAGATCGCGCTAAGTCTCAGCCCATCTGCACATGTGCTAGGGCCAAAAACGCCAAGTCACAGCCTATCCCGAGGCATCTCATGAGGTAATGAGCAAACAGCCAATCAGAGATGAACACGCTGCTCCAGGGTGTATATAAGCAGTGCATTCTCCAAGGCTCGCTCTCTCCTCGCCACATGGTAATAAAGGTTTGCTGCACAAGGATCCTGTGTGTGTGTCCGTGTGTTCCTGCCGGCGGGAAAATAGCGCGGACCACAACAAACAAACAAATGAACAACAAAAAACCCCGCCAAAACCAAACTGAAACACCTTTTAGAGATCTCAGATCCACTTGCTTCTGCGGCCGTCCTCCTGAGTGCTGTGATTAAAGGAACATACGCCATCACACCCTTCATAAGATGGAATGAAGACTGGGCTGAGGCCCCTTTCCCCATATAACCCCCAGCTCATCTTAAAACCTTTCTCATTCTGGGTACTCAGTTCCTGCTTCTGGCCACATCCAAAACCTGAACTTAACTCCCATCTCCTTTTTCCAAAAGTGCTCCCTTCCCTGTAGCCTTAAGTCAAGATAAGGTTCCAATCAGGACAGTCTGTGAAACAGGGCAAAGAATGGCTGCAGGAGCTGAGGACCTACAATGTGTACAGGAACTGAAGACCTACAAAGTGTGCAGAAACGGAACGGATGCTTCCATTTTTATATTCCTCTATCCCTCAGAACCCAACCTTGCCAACCAGTGCAGGACCGCATCTCAGAAAAGCCATAGAGTGCAGGGCAAAACTTTCTATGCAGGGCAAGGTGGTGTTTTTGTTTGTTTGTTTGTTTGTTTGTTTGTTTGTTTTTTTGTTTTTTTGCAGTAGAGTCCCTTGGCTGTGAGACTTGTAAGGAAAACCTGGTCTAGAAGCTACACTGTGTCCTAATGCCCGCCGCTTCCACTGGGTCTCCAAGTTGGGCTTCCCTGAGTAGGATAGTTTTTTCTGTACTTGAGGCTTCTTTATGTCTTTGGCCTGACTTTCTTTCTGGTTCACCAAGTCTGGGTACTCTCACTTGTAATTTTATAGTTTCCTGTCTGATGCCCTCTAGGTTACAGGTATTTATATATCAACAACTTGATGTCTTCATAAGAGAAAAACACTCCTTAAGCTTTTCAGATGGTTGTTTGCCTTCGTCTGCGGGCACACACAGACTGGCTTTGAATAAAAAAGACCCTCTGTCTACAACCCCTCAATTATAACGGCTGTACTTGCTTGAAATACTCACAGCTGGAAAGAAGGAGCAGATCAGATCGGCAAGGTCACTGGCCGCCACCTTAGTGCCTGCTCGCTCCTTCCAACGGGTTGTAGGCAACTAGGCTCTAATGGCATGATGCCTCAAGGTTTCTTGGAAGAACCGAAGTGTACAGTCTAAAAACTGAAAACAGGGAGGAAGTCCACTTACGTTAGATACACTTAAAGTAAAGGCCTTAGACGTTGCCTGACACTATCACTCCCCTTAGAAAATACTTTTACAACAAATGATGAATTTATTTTTTGTTGTTAAATCTCAAGGTATTTAAGTTTTTTTTTAATCAAGAGAGATTTATATACAAAAGTTTAAATAGCTAAATGTACTTATAGATCTCTAGCTCTCTGAATATTTTTCCTACTTCTCCATTGTGTTTACAAAAGTGTTCCTCAGTTCAAGGTCATATATATCCACTAAAATGTAGACTTCTTCCCCATCCCAGGATCTGTAAGAAAAATGGGTTGGGAGAGGGATTAAAATTTATAAAGTTCTAAGCAGACAAATAGCCTAAAACCTGTAACAAAGCGGGCTGCTAGTTAGAAGCTGACTTACAGTTGGTCTTCACTTCTGCAGGATGCCGTGTATGTCACTTGGATTCAAATGTTGTTTAGGAATTAGGAAGAGACAGTAAGTAGGGATGGCTTTGTTAACTTCGTTACGCTTGAGCCATTTGGAGAAACTGAGTCATATAAAAACTATAGTAAAAATAATTATGCACCTCTTATTCTTATAAATGTCTCCTTATGAGATGCACAGGCTTACTATTCTCTCTTGTGATTATATTCCTTATGATAAAATACTTTATACAAAAGGTCTAATAAATTAATTTATATTTTGTAGAACTGCACTCTAAAAGGACAAGGAAAATGGTTCCCAGACCCTCATGGACTGTATCTATGGCTTATGTTCATTTAAACATCAATTGAGCTCCAATTCAGAAGTTGTAAGTTTTTTTAAAAAGATTTATTTATTATTATAAATAAGGACACTATAGCTGTATTCAGACACACCAGAAGAGGATATCAGATCTCATTACAGATGGTTGTGAGCCACCATGTGGTTGCTGGGATTTGAACTCAGGACCTTTAGAAGAGCAGTGCTCTTAGCCGCTGAGCCATCTCACCAGCCTAGAAGTTGTAAGTTTTAAGGTTCAAAATCTTAACAGCTATAAATTATAAAGTCCTAATTGTGCTACATAGTTTTTATTTCAAGGTGATACAAGCTAGAGTCATCAGAGAGGAAGCCTAAATTAAGAAAATGCCTCCAAGCTGAGTGGTGGCACTCACCTTTAACCCCAGCAGAGGTAGCTCTTACATAGAGTAACTCTGTCTTGAAAAACAAAAGCAAAAAAAAAAAAAAAAAAAAAAAAAAA
>JADRCD010184614.1:0-19028 GCA_019843815.1 Montemys delectorum
CAGGTGCAATGTGACCAGGTGTCTCCTTCTCTACAGGTGCAATGTGACCAGGTGTCTCCTTCTCTACAGGTGCAATGTGATCAGGTATTTCCTTCCCTACAGGTACAATGTGATCAGGTGTCTCCAACTCCTGTCACAATGTCTTGCCTGCTTGTTGGACTGTGCCCTCAAACTGAGAGCCAAAATAAACTTCTGAAGTTGCTATTTATTTATGTATTTTTGCTCTTTGTTTGTAACAGGGACTCACTATGTAGCCTTGGATGACCTGGAGCTATGCTATGTAAACCAGGTTGACTTCAAGCTCTGAGAGATCCGCCTGTCTCTGCTTTCCGAATGTTGGGATTAAAAGTAAGTGCTGCCAAATTTGGTTTTAAGTTGCTTTGAAAGATTTCTTGCTATTATTTGTATTTATTTACCTACGTGTGTGTGTGTATGTGTGTGTGTGTGTGTGTGTGTGTGTGTGTTTGTGTTTGCTTGAAAACACCAGAAGAGAGCACCCTGGAGCTAGAATTCTAGGTGATTGTGAACTTCCTAGTATGGGAGCTGGGAATTGAACTTGGGGTCCTCTAGGAAGAGCAGCAAGTACACTTAACCACTTAGCCATTTCCCTAGGCCCCTAACATTGTTTTTGTCTGGGTATTTTATCATCAAAGCAGGAGCTATAACTAATACACTCCTCCAGAGACTAGATAAGTGTCCTGGGGAAACCCATCTTCTGGGCAGCAAGCAGGACAGGCTTGGCTTTTCCTACTTTTGAGGCCGCAGGAGCAAAATGAGCAGGGACACTGCCATCCAACCCCAACCACTTAGGCTGGTTGGTGCCTGTGCTCCAAAAGTAAATGTATCATACCCAGGGACAGGGATCAGAGATGCCCTCACTTCCACTGCTACCCATGCCCTGTCTTTACATCACCACCAACACCAGAGGAGAGGCCCTGCCTGGAGATGGAGAGGTGTGGGGAGGAGGATAGCATGTTCCTGCCTCCATTGTATCACCTGCTCATCTCTACTCTCTGCTCCACCTCACTCTGTCTCCCGGTCTCTGTCTCTCTGTCTTTCTGTCTCTCTGTGTGTCTCTCTCTTTCTGTGTCTCTCTGTCTCTGTCTCTCTGTCTGTCTCTCTTTCTGTCTCTCTCTGTCTCTCTGTCTCTGTCTCTCTATCTCTGTCTCTCTGTCTGTCTCTCTCTTTCTGTTGGCTTCTCACTGCCCTGCAGATCATTGATCTATTTCCCTTATTGGCTCTAATACCAGCACCTGCACACCATTCACCAACAATCGCAGGTCAAAGAGCACGTGCTGTAGTCAAACTAATTAACTAGAAGAAAGAGAGTGCACAGTATTGGAAGCCTCTTGGTGAAGCCCACCATGTTGTAGGGTCTGTATAGCTTAACCCATGACAGTGGGAGGCTGGAAGTTACCCATATTATATGTGAGGAAAGACAGACTCACCTACCAAGACACACTGGACTCTTGCCAGTTCCCAGAATGTGGAGGATGCAGGAATCATTATGCCTTAATGGACAGGTATGATGCTTAAAAGAGAATTATTTTAGAATTATTCTAGAGGAGCTGTAACTTCAGAGATGAGTCAGTGCACTGCAGGTCAGCCTCAGACACGGTATGCATCTAGAATCTGCTGAAGACGATTTAAGGAAAGGATCTCCTACAAGCAGCATGAGCACGTGCAGAAGACACGTTTATGCCATTGCTGCAAAAACCAACAGATGGTAATGCTGGTGTGAAGAGCATTGAAGAGCTGGCGGCTACAACCAGAGGAGAAAGAATGCAGAGCTGAGGCTTCTGGGCAGAATGGGCCATTAGGCTGGTGTCCTGGGGTCCTTAGGATTTGACTGTTGTGAGCAGACGCCATGACTAAGGCAAGTCTTATAAAGGACAACATTTACTTGGGGCTGGCTTACAGGTTCAGAGGTTCAGTTCATTATCATCAAGGCAGGAACATGGCAGCATCCAGGCAGGCATGGGGCTGGAGGAGCTGAGAGTTCTCCATCTTCATCTGAAGGCTGCTAGCAGAATACCCCCTTCCAGGCAGCTAGGATAAGGGTTTTAAAGCCCACACCCACAGTGACACACCTACTCTGACAAGGCCACACCTCCTCATAGTGCCACTCCCTGGGCTGAGCACGTGCAAACCACCACGCCCCAGGTCTGGATCTTCTCTTCTAGGGATAGGCGCCATTTGAATGTCTATTCAGATACTGCGAGAGCTCAGAAATGCCAACCGGTTCTTGGGAGTCTATCCCATCATGCCCTGGCTGCAGCCGCTCTTTAGCTTCATTGATACATTTTTCAAAATACCTTTTCTTAGCAGATGCATTTGCTAGTCAGTTTCCTACCATCCACCGGGACAAAATACCAGAGAAAATTCAATTTCCAGGAGGAGGTGCTTCTGTTGACAGATGAGTGCAGAAGCCTCCGCCCAACACCACCTGACCTCATTTCGTTTGACCCGGGGTAGTCATCGTATTAACCCGCTGTTCACCCACTGTTAATGCAGAGTCACTGAGAGGGCTCCAGCCTGTCATAGGCTGGGCTGTGCCCATTAAAATTCCTGTGTTGAAGCTCCAAGAGTCAGGGCATCAGAATGTGTCTGTATTTGTAGACAGGGCTGTTGAAGAAGTGAATACCATTCAATTAGGTTATTGTTGAGGGCTATAGTCTAACACAACTGGCAGATTTAAAAAAAACTATAGTACTTTTTATTTAAAAACAAACAAACAAACAAAAAAACAAAAGAAAACTATAGACCATGTCACACACAAGTCATGGTGCAGCCCAAGTGTGCCCTGAGCCAGGCATCCAGCATATACAAGGAGAATGCTCTCCACAAACAGTGCATGATAGTACAAAGAAGAGGTTTGACTTAACTTGGGGGAAAAAAACAAACCCTGGAAGCACATGTAATGAGAGACAGGAATCATCTAAACATACAGACATCATGAAAATCTCTCAGGCAATACGCGGAGACGGGGTCAGTTTAAACAGAGACACATCTTGTTTCTGGGTGTGAGAGATGAATAGGTAAAGACATGAACTGCCCACCAGACTGTACACTACACTCAGCCAGCTCAGAGAGTGGGAGAGGGTTCCACTTGGAAAGCTGGTCCCAAGGCTGGCAGAATCATAAATATGGAGAGGTTGCCAACAAAACGCAGGAAGTCATGGGGAATTCGCTATTGCGCATAAATCAAAGTGTACAGCAATATTAATCAAAACAATTAGATACTGGCAGAGAACACAGAGTACAATGGTAAGAGAGGCCATTGATTGTGTGCATCACAGAACAGCTGGCTCTGAATGGGGGCTTCAAATAGATATGGAGGACCCTCAAGAACCTGCCAGGGAATGAGAAAAGCTTAGATCCGCATCCACAGCAAACTCAGAAGCAAACCCTCATACACAAAATATCCAACTTTTAAATGATAATAGCAGAAGAAAATACAAGAAGTCAGATTTTAGCCACTCAACTAAGGAAAGCCTTCAAAATCCAAAACTCATGAAAGAGAATATTGGCTGACTTAACCCGAGCACCTTCTAAACTTCAAAAGAACTGATAAAATTAAGAGAAGACGACAGACTAAGAAAAACTTATGTCGTGATTACAGCCGGCTGTCACTGAGACTCTGTTGGTGTCCAAAGAGGGTTTGTAACTCAAGAACTCCATTTTAAATTTCTAATGCAAGCACAAATACAAAAAGTCATAAAAGTATTATACATCAATTTTTATTAAGAACTTTTTAAAGTGCAAAACCAGAGAACCATACGAGACATTGCAACTGTGTGGCTCCAGCCACTGCTTACCCTGGTGTAGAAGCATGTTAAGTCTAAAAATAAAAATGGCTTCAAATTATGAGACAAACATCCCCAGACCCAAAGAAAGGTCTCATTTTGCCACCTCCTGCTCCTGAGTCCCACAATCCTCTAACATGGTGGATCATTCCCAAGGCTGTGTGACTCCTCTGTGTGACCTCCCTCTGGCTCTGACTTCCGGATTCTCCAAAATGTTATCAGAAGAAGAGGCTTCATGTCTATCCTGGGCTTCTTCCCAGACTCAGGGATGGCTCCAGCCAGCACCCTGGCAGCCATGTTCAGCACAGGTGTTAGACCACCCATGTCAGATAATCTCTTGGTTGAACCAGAGACCAGGCTTTACCATCTCAGCCTTCTGTTCTGTCTCAACCCTTCTCCACACCAGCTACCTACAGAGACACTTAGGCTGGAATAGTCTGGACTCTGGAACTTTCAGCTTCAGAATTTGGGACTACCTTAGGAAGTAGCTTTTGTGTTCTGGTGACATTTTAGAGAAATCAGGATAACTAGGGGACAGAGAGAGGCCACATAGAGGAGTCCTAAAGCCCTGGGAATGACCCACTATCTTAGATGATTTGGGACACAGGAGCCAGAGGTGATCAGATGATGGGTTTATGGAGACTCTTCTTCAGGTCTGGGGATGCTCATCTCATAAGTTGAAGCCTTCCAAGTGCAGGCCTGACTGAGGAGCAAAGGGCAGTAGACCACCTGTCTCACTCAGTGCCCTTCTCCTGACAGTCACAGGACAAGCAATGCTTCCCCAGTGCTAAGCCACAACATGAAAGCAAATCCCCATAGTGTCTACATATACATACAATCGCCACAGTATGCACACACATGATCCCCATGGTGCACATACATACACTGTCCACAGTTCACAAAACAGAATCCACACAGTACACATACACACACACACACACACACACACACACACACACACACACATACACACACATATTCCACACAAGTCTGTTGCATGTCATCTCATGAATGTTCTGTGAGGTAGGGATTTATTACAGAAATCCTCAATATAGCAAAACTAAGGGCCCGAAATGTATAACCTCTTACCTAAGACCACACAATGGGTGAATGGCTTGAAAAAGGTTCCACAGCACACTCAGTTCACTCCTCTAGGGACAGCATCAAGGGCTCTGGCCTCAGAGACTTATAGGGCATAGGGATGGGAACATAGTTCCAAGGAATTCAGAGGCAGCAAAACAGATAGTGTTGATATCCCGAGAATCAGGACACAACCAGGGTGTCCTTGGCCTCCCTGAGTCCAGAGTAGTGGCTCTGAACAAGGATACTTCCAGGGTCCAAATAGGGGACCCTGTGTGTGGCTCAAGACAATGCTTTTAATCCCAGGAGGCGCAGTGCTGCCCCCTGTCACGAGGCAGAATATGAGGTTGTATGTACAACAAGAGTATGTTCATGTCTCTGCTCCATGCTCAGTGCAAGGATAGCAGAGCCACTCCTCAGGTCCCCAGAGATGTCACTCCCTCCACCCCCCGAATTGTCTTGTCTCCTGGAGACGCTCTGGAGTGAATTTCCATGTTTATAAAAGCATGAATTATTGAGGAGCACTCAGGAATTCTTGCGTTCCATTTATACAAATCAATGAACAGAGGGCTACCGTCAACCTTCGCTGCTTTATGGCGCATAAAGACAGGGCAGCTATATGAAGCACACGTTGAGAACAATCCTATTCACAGTGGTGGTGAGCAGAGACAGGCCTTTCACGGCGACTTAGAGTCCACGGAGAAAGACAGGGGCAGCTGTAGACTGAGTCTTTTAAGTTACACGTGGGAGATTTTCAAAGGCAGAGCCGAGCAAGAGGACAGAGTGATGAGTCCCAGGAGCCCCTCACTGGAGTCAATACGGACCGGCATCCGCTCGTCTTGCTTCGTCTAACTGCTTCACTTCTCCTAAAACCACATGTTAAGATAAATGAACTGAAGACCCCAGTAGAGGCAAACACACATGAATGGTAAATGCGAACAGTATAAAACTGACAGCAACGCTTAAATAAAATTTACTGCAGTGCTAATAAAGATTCCAGGAGGATTTTTTACACTGTCAAAATAAGCCATTTATTTAGGCAGAAAAGTGAACACATTAAAACTGCACGGAACTCTTTGAAAAAGAGGGCAGGCTTTATGAACTTGCATATTACATTATAAAGCCATAAAAGGCTCCATTAGGAAGAGAGAGTCTTCTTTTTAAATAATCTCGGTGTAAGAAAGGGCTTTTTAAGCCCATTATAAAAGCCAGAAACCATTAAGAAAAATATGAACCCATGTGGTCTCAGGAAAATTAAAAACTTACACACTTATAAACCTAAAATAATTTCAAGATAATAATTGTAACAGGTGAGTTTGGTAAACTTACTGAGGATAAAGTTGATGTGGCAAACATCAACTCTATGTCTGTGAAATCCCTATTCATCCCCAAGTGTCATTCAAGAAGTCTGCCTACGTCACCCAATGATAAATAGCAGCCCTTATCCTGGCCGAGGAGGCCAGATACAGTTTCCATCTCCTTGTTGTGTTCCACCCAGCCTCTCCCTCCGCCGACGCCTGTTCACACCTGTTGCTCACATTGTCTAAGATGGATATTCCATCTCTCTGGGGGGATTCGTCATATCTGCTTTTAATAATGCCATCTATCAAAAAGTTTATTTTTTTACCTGGTGCATCTCGGGAGAGCCACCCACCCCAGCTTTTCTGCCGTCTTCTGACACTGAGCACAGTGTGGGTGCTCCCATGAAGCCCACCTGAGCTGAAGGGCCCTGGCAGGGACCCCCTTGCCTTCAGTTCTTGGAAGGAAGCACCCCAATCATTTTGATGAGGCCCCGAGTGTTTCTTAGTCTGTCTGCTGACCAGTGTGGTGGAGGGGTTTGAATCTGGACCCTGCTCAAATCTAGGGCACCCCTGAGGATCTTTGCTGGCTTCTCCTCTGTCAAGGTGGGGCTCAGCCCCTCACACCCATGCTCTCTAGCCCATCACCCTGGCAGAAGCTGCGTCTCCAGAGCCCACCTGCCAGGGATGCTGTCTGTAAAGACCTTCATATTATCAGTCCTATCGTTACTCCTTTTTGTGGTTGTTGGATCTGTTAAATCCTCACGAATTTCTCATGCTCTCATGATTATGTGAACATTAAATATTTATAGCTGGAGCATTAACTCATCAGGTATGAGATGTAAACCACGACTCTAGCTTCATTTTTCTTCCCAAAGCCTGAGGTGAACGTCACAGAAACGCTTATTGAATAATCCATCGTTGGCCTGCTTGATTTGAAATATCGCCTTAATAATGGGCTAAATTATTAAGGATGCTGGGTTTCTTACGGACAACCCTATCTATTCATCTCACCTGTTGCTCTAGTAATGGGCTGGTCCACAGTATTTTAATTTTGAAGCCTGCCACCCCATTCTCTGACAGGGAGCTCTCCGCCTCCCCACCCCCTGCGTTGCTCACTCTTTTAATACTCAACTCATTGGGCTGTTTGCAGCCATTGAAAGGGCATTAACTCCTGTTATTTTAACTCTGATATTTTCATAGTCCTTGCTGAGCTTGTGCATCTGGGTCTGAGCAAACAGAAGCTGTGGACAGCTGCTATGAAGAGTAGGTCTGTCTGTCCTGGGATGCTCGCACCACGCCAGCAGCCGGGGGCTACACCTGCTTCCTAAGCAGGTGCACACTGCAGGCATCCACTGCTGACTTCTTGCAAGTCAACCGATTGCACTGGCTCCCAAGCTCTCTCTCTCTCCCCCCCCCCCCTCCATCTTCTCCTCTCTCTCCCTCTCCCAAATCATCTAGAATCCATGCAGCAGCAGGGAATGGTTCATGCTTCTGAGCCCCTGCAGCCTCTGTAGTGTTGTTCTCTCTCTCACACAGACTCAAGCGCACACATCTTAGAAAGTTCTAAAATGATCAGCTTCCCCTGAGAGTCCTGGGGCAGTTCCCAATCGGCCTGCCTGCTCCTGGAGCTTTCTTCGATCTTTGGCTTGCCGAGAAGGAAAATTGGGGTGTGGTTCTTGAAGAAAGGAGGCCCAGGAGAAGGGCAATGAGGTTGCCTGTCCAATCCCAGGGGCATGGGCTCCACTTTTTCTGTTCAGCTCCCCAGCCTGGTCATCTCCCTGGGGTATTATGGAAGCCACAGTCCACCTGTTACTAGGTTGTTTCTGTGTCTCTTCTGGACCATCTGCACCTAATGCCGGGGAACAGTGAGAAGATGGGAAGCAGTCCTGCACCTCGGAATCTGGACAGGACTGGAGTCACCTTAACGCGCCTGTGAAGCAGCTGTTGGAAGGGACAGACATCCCCAGCCACATTGCCTTCTCAAAGTCAATGGTTGTATTAAGTCTTCCCTCTGTTTCCCCAAGTTAGAATGCCAGTGTCACACATGTCCACTCCTTGTCTTTGTCCCTCAGCCCTCTGAATAAGATCGAGAGGGAGGACAACAAATGGTGCCTGTCGTCTTTCTAGCGCGCACCTACCAAAACCTACTAGATTTAGCTAAGGGCATGGAGTCAGCCAACAACAGCCAGAGCTTAACATTTCTGTGGTCTATTCCACGACAGATACCACCCAAGGTAGGAGGAACAGAGACCTGTCCACAGGAAAGGCCAAAGAGCAGCAGGAGCTCTGGCCCCATGTCTCACAGTAGGGGCAGGACAAGGGAATAGCAAGAAGACCTAGCATCTCTGGGTCTGGGGATTCGAAAGATTTAGTTCTCAACCTTCCTACTGCTGTGAACCCTTAATGTTCCTTATGTGATGGTGACCCCAACCGTAAAATTATTTTTGTTGCTACTTCCTAACTGTAAGTTTTGCTACTATTATGGATCATAATGTAAATATCTGATAAGCAGATGGTCTTAGGTGACCCCTGTGAAAGGGTCATTTGACATCCACCCCGAAGTGATCACGACCACTGATCTAGATGAAGCTCCAGTCAACTTGCTCCAAATCTTGTCTCTATGGTCAGCAAATGCCATGTATACCCAACAAATCCCCTGACATATCATAGCCTGCTTCCTGAAGCCACCTGGCAGCCCCAAGTGTCACCCTCATTACTTAATTGTGTACCAAGAGAGGCTGACCTCACAATTTATAGACACACATAGGTGAACTCAGGTAAGAAGCTTATCCCACATAGATACAGACACTAGGTCACTCTTACCCACCTGTTTGTCCCTCAGCCACCTCTGTCCCATCCTGTACCCATTCTCAGTTGGCAAGTGGCATGGTTACAAGTAGAGAGTGGCTAGTCACTCCCCCTGCCACTTGTCTTCTAGACACACAGAGGATGCACCTAGGGGTGAACACTGGGCCCATGCCATGGCAGCCACAGGGAAATCTTCCTGTCACCTATGAGGAGAATAGCCCCAAGCTGTGGTCCTCATGAAAGCCATTGCAAGATAGGTCCCACATTCAGGTAGCTCACTCCCACGCTGCCTCTTTTCCTGTCCCCAGCAAGTGCCCCTTACAGTCACCGTCCCAGGATAGCATCCTGTGAGGAGCAGCCCATACATGTTGAGCCAGGTTATGCTCACAGATGCAGTCCAGCACATGCTGAAAGGGTGGTATTAACAATGAATTGCCAACTGAATACCCTGGAGGCTGCCCCCAAAGCTTCTGCCTCCCCAATTGGTCTCCATGGCAGGAATGTCTCATCCTCTCCTCTGCCATCCCATACCTGCAGGCCTTGGTGGCCTCATGTGTTCAAAGTTCAGAGACTGGAAGATTTCGTGTCCGGGGACGGTAACTTCCTGGTGCATAGGCGGCATCACATTAGAAGGGAAAGGGTCCTTGCTCTCCTCTGTAAGGACTGAATCCACCCAATTGCTTCCTAAGAGCTAAGGACTCTGAGGAAAACCAAATGCTGATTCCATAGCAATAGGAACTAGATCTAGGGGAAATACCCCAGTGTGATGAAGTCCCATACTCAGCCTGACACCCCTTGTGGGAATGTGGTCTGAAGCCTCGGTGCTTCTTGTTCTGTGTTCATGACTCTCCATCCCTAATCATGGCTCCTGCCTTTTTCCTCAGTCATGTATGTGGCTAAGATTAACAGAGGAAGAGTGTGAGGCCTTCCAGCTTTGGACAGGTGCGTGAGAGTCTCTGAGGGTCCCTGAGATGGTTGGTGGCTACAAAACTTCCCTAGAAGTGACTCTCAGTCTTGCTTCTCTGACAATGGGTAGAGTAACATTGTCTTGAGGATCCAGTGTAACCTAGGAGGGTAACAATCACATAGATGCAGAGCTTCCTACCCATTCCCTTAGAGAGGCAAGAGATTCGGAGCAGAAGCCCATAATGGCTGCTGGACAGCAGAAGGGAGAGTGGGGCTGAGCTGACACCAGCTCCCATTTCCCAGGGACTCAGCAGACTGCATGCTGAGCCAAGATTATGTAGGGTCTTCTCCCTTGGATTGTCCTCTGGCCCATAGCTTGCTTCTGGTAACGTTTGCTAAGATTTCGTGTCTGGGGACATGTGTTGGGAGTCCCAGGCCAAGCAGGAATGTTGTATTCTGAAGGGTAAGTAGGGAGTCTCTTCACCAGTAACAAACACAAGTGCTGGAAGCCCAGTAGCCAGGATCCCCCTGTATCTCCCAGGACATTGGATACCAGCAAGGACGAGCTTCAACTCACTGCTATGGGTTAGATTTAAAGTGTTACCTCAAATCCTGGTGGATGAAAAGTGTGATTCCCCAGCTCGTGGCACTATTGAGAAATGATAGGATCAAAAGGACTCTAGCCTGATTAACAGATTAGCCTGTTGGTGAGGTCACAGATGAGCACGCTGTTAGGAAGTGGGGCTAGGATCACTAAAAATGTACCTTTGATGAGTAAGTACCTGATGTGCTAAGTGCTTCCTCTCTGCTCTCTGCTTCCTGGCCACTACAACATGAGTGTCTTTCCTTCACTGTCCCTTACTAGATGACTCTGGAGCCATCTGACTGGGGACTGAAAACTCGGAGGCGATGAGCCAGAATCAGTGTGTTTTCTGATGAGTTTGAGTTGAGAGCTGAAATTGTGAAGGGAAAGAAGCCCCGCCCTAGTCTCATAGCTTTCACCCTGATGGGAAGGGGTGGAAGTGGATAGTGACCTGGAAGCTCTATAACTCAAATTACTCAAGATTGAGCTGGAGACCAAGGAAACTGAGGGGGATGCAGAACACAAAGATAGTCCTCTGCCCCTGGGCTGAGGTAGACACACTAGCCATCACAAATCGGATGTGTAGCCTTCTCCTCCTTGTCCCTTGCTGATCATCCTGTCCCTGGCACAGTGGACTTCCTGAAGACCTCTCCCAGCATGAAGCATGTGGTGACACTGTTCTGGAAGGCTGTGGAACAGTTAGGAGGCTGAGCCTTGCTAGAAGTGGGATTCTAGGTTTTATAGCCTGACCCCATCCCCCTCTCTCTGCTTCTTGCTAGGGATACAATGTGACCATCTGCCTCCACTGTCCTGACTTCCCTATCAAGATGAACTGCACCTTGGAACCAAGCTACATTAACTCCTTCTCTCTTTAAGTTGTTTTTGTCACATCCCTGAGAAAACTAACATAAAGGGAAAGCCCTCAAAGCAACAACTGGGTCCCCAGGGGCAATCTCTTTGTAGTCACTGATGTCTAGAGGTCCCATTGTCTTTATAGCCATAGCAATGAGTAGACCAGGTCTCTCCAGTGCTCCTGTGTGCATTTAAAGCCCTAACACCAAGGCTGGAACACAGATGATGATGTAAGGAGGGCCAGTGGAGAAAGGAAAGGAAGACGGCAAAGAAGAGAGTGGAAAAAGGAAGATGGTGGCCAAGCGGTTTGCACCAAATTCTGATGAGCTCAGAATGAAGGCCATGGTCAATCCTGGCCTTAGAATCCTGGGTAGAAGAAACAGCAAGACTTCCATATGCGAAGTCCTCAAGTAATGGACACAGGTGAAACTAGACAGTTTCTCAAAAGGGATTTTAGCAAATATTCAATATTCCTAACCCTTTTCAAGGCTTCAGCATTGTGGGGTGGAGTGTCTGTGATTGCCCTGGCACTGGTTTGGGATATGTTGGTACTTAGATGAACCAAATAAGCCATAATATTATGATGAGCTCCCTGAACAACTCAGGCTGCTAAGCTGTACCTGTGACCCAATAGGATAACCTAAACTATGACACCGCAGGGTGTGACTCCACGGGATGTGATGTCATAGAGCATCCACTCCACTGAGATGAGCAGGGTTTGGCTCTCTGCAGCCTTGTCCTTCTCCAACATGCGTTCCCTTTCTTCAAACTCACTAGGACAGTGACTCCGATGCATGGAGGGCTATTTGTCATTGATGTGGTCACAGAGATGGTTTGGGCTCCTCGTGAATGAAGTGGAAAGGTTGACATCTCATTTTGAATTCAGCCTCTTAAACATGTAACAATGGAAATGTGTAACAATGGAAACATGTAACAATTAAAATGTGTAACAATGGAAACATGTAACAATGTAAGCATGTAACAATGAAAACATGTAACACTGTAAGCATGTAGTATTGTAAACATGTAACATTGTAAGCAATGACAAGGTTTTAAGCTTTGTTTAAAAGATAGCAAGTTCTATAATGCAGTCCCTAAAATTTACCTTGCTCAAGTGTGTAAGATGTTGCCTCTCTGCCTCCCTCAAGCCTGCAAGGTCTGGGATCAGAATGATGCTAGCATTCATTATTCTGTCTCGGCTCTCATTGCTAAAGAAGCCCATGTTGCTGCCTCCAATACACTCAAAGAAGCTAGTCTCTAAGCATGTGCTTGGGTACCGATCTGACCATTTTAAAGTTCTTGTCATGTGTTCTCAGTAACAGTTTCCTCCAAACAAGCTAATTCCTGACATATTTTATTTCTACTATAACTACAGGCCTGTACTTTGACAGGAAAAAAAATATTAACCTATAAGAGATAGAAATTGTTCTCTCCAAGTGAATGCTACCATGACAATGGCTGGGCTTACCTGAGGTCACTGGGATCAGAGGATCAGAGCCCAACATGCAACTATGCCACACTGTCAACTCACTGAGGCCAGGTACCATGCTTTTAAATAAAGTTTTATTGACACACACCTATGCCCATCCTTGTATTGATCATCAACACTATTGCTCAGTGCTATAGCAGCAAACCTCTGCCAGACACCATTGACTGCCCTGTAGGATACAACTTCCCACATGAAGATGCTTAGTTCTGTGGGACAGCTTCTGTCCAGGCGCAAGAGTCACCTCATTCATCAGTCTTCACTGCGGTTGCAGATGGGGGCCCCTAGCATCAGAACCTGAGATGGAGTCCCTTATGTGACAGATCACAGAGGGAAAACTTCAGAAGAGGCCAGCAGGACAGGGATGGGAAGGAGTCAAGGGAATGCATTGGGATGGCCAGCCTGAGCCTGCCCTACTCCAGGGGAGCTCTAGGATGCATCCAGACTAGGGATGGGGAAAGTGGATTGTAAAATACTACATTGGTCAGTAGTAGTCATCAGGACCCCAGGAGAGAGAGGTGGGAGGTGGGGAGCCCAGCATCCTCTGTGGCCTTCCTATAGACCTAAGGGCCATCTCGGATACGTTAACAACAGCATGGCAGGGAATAGGCAAACTTGTCACAGGATCAAGACAACCCAGAAGGCAGTAGTAATGCAACCTGCCGCTGTAGTCAACAGGGTTCACAACATCAGGAAACCATAAACTGTTCACAGATGCAGTATCTCTCATCTTTATCAAAACCTTAATAGGTCAGGGGAAAAAAAGCCAGCCTTCAAGCTGCCGACCTGGAGTGGGACAGACAGACTCACCACATCCCTCCCCACCATTCTCCTGCCTTCCCACCCAACAACCCCACTCAGGGTGGAGTTTTGACCAGGAGGAGTTATAATGTGTCCTTCTCATAAAGGCAAGCGACAGTCCCTCCTGGAGAAGGAAGGATAGCTTCCAGACATGACAAGTGCTGGGAGAAGGGGATCAGGCTCCGCCTGAGCCTTGGAGGACTCTCCAGGAGTGTCTTATTCAGTGCTCTATTACTGCAACTCCTATAAAGGAGAACATTTGATTGGGGCTGGCCTACAGGTTCAGAAGTTTAGTCCATTATCATCGTGGTGAGGAGCATGGCGTCATCCAGGCAGACATGGTGCCAGAGAGGTAGCTGGGAGTTCTGCATCTTGATCCAGACAGTAGGAAAAAAGATACTGGTTCTGGCTTGGGCTTCTGAAACCTCAAAGCCTGTGACACACTTCCTCTGACAAGGGCACACCTTCTAAATCTTCTTAGTGCCACTCCTTGATAACTAAGAATTCGAATCTATAAGCCTATGGGGGCCATTCTTATGCAAACCACCACAGGAGACCCCACTGTTGTCACTGAAGCCAGGAGGAAGAGCCATAGGCTGGCTATGTCTCCTGCCTGAGCAGATCATTTCTATAGGATATTAGAACTAGAGCCACATTGAGAACTAGCTGGACTTTCTTTCCAGGTAATGGGGGAGGAGGGCAGTCAGGCTGGTGGATCCCCAAGAAAGAAAGTAAGAATGTCTGCCAAGAGGAGATGAATGTATGTGAAAACAAGTACTCATGACAGGAGATACCCAGGCCTCTGTGGAGTCTCAAAGGAGAGGAGATCCATTTCTCTGAAGTTGAAGGGTCTCCTCTAGAAGGAGGGGAAGAGGTGTGAATGCCCAGCAAGCAATCGGCTGTTCACAGGGCACTCAATGCAGCTAGAGAAAGATGCTGGCTGTGATAGGAGATGAAATGGCATGAGAACCTCCAGGCAACTAGGAGGAACAGCTGAACTACTCAAAGGCATGAAAATGAAGCACCCGTGCATACAACAGGAGTCCAGGCTCCAAGAACTCTTATCTGTCAAAATTGACATCAGCATCAACAGGTGTCTTTGTAAGAGAGAAAGTTGAAAAGCAAGCCTTGTCACCAAAAGAAACTGAGTACCACAGACGGCATCATGGGGACCCTCAGCTACTGGGTATGAGACTTTCCACCTTCTATCGCAAAGCACCATGCTACTTTGGAAGTGAACCACCCTCTGGTCAGTCCTGCCAGCTGCTGCCAGCCCACCAGGAGCTCAACTGAGAGGAAGTGGCAAGGGGCACCTCACTGCCTTGTAGAAGGGGTTCACTGAGACCAAGAATGGCAATCCTGCAAGAACCTTCTGGCAAGCCCTTCCTGACTTCCCCTGGAAGGAATACTGAGCTAGGACAGGGTGATGCCAGGCCAGAGCAGATGAAACAGGATACCCACACAAAACACTAGCACACTGCAAGAAGCCACCAACGACCAGCTCTGCATTGATTGGTAATGGTGTGTTTAATTGAAATTTCAAGGTTCATTACGGGATGTGGATTAATTAAATTGAGAGGGAAGATAATGAAAAATATTCCCGCTGGATACATAAAGAGCAGGCCTGCTGTGGCAACAGGAGGGGGAATTAAAACGGATGGACCTGCCAGGACTCCCCATGCTTGTCCCCTGGAAAGGAGTTGAGGTGGCTGCTACATCCTACAGAACGAAGATGTGCTACAAGCTCCATGTAAGCACTACACAGGCTTCCAGAGGCTCCACACAAGAGCCACAGAGAAATTCATGGTTTCCATACAAGCCCTGTATAAACATCTATAGTCTCCACACATGCATCCACAGGCTCCACACATGCATCCACAGGCTCCACACATGCATCTACAGGCTCCACACATGCATCCACAGGCTCCACACATGCATCCACAGGCTCCACACATGCATCCACAGGCTCCACACATGCATCCACAGGCTCCACACATGCATCCACAGACTCCACATATGCATCCACAGACTCCACACATGCATCCACAGGCTCCACACATGCATCCACAGGCTCCACACATGCATCCACACATGCATCCATAAGTCCACACATGCATCCACACATGCATCCACAGGCTCCACACATGCATCCATAGGCTCCACACATGCATCCACAGGCTCCACACATGCATCCATAGGCTCCACACATGCATCCATATGCTCCACACATGCGCCCACAGGCTCCACACAGGCTCCACACATGCATCCAGACATGCATCCACAGGCTCCATACATACATCCACAGGTTCCACACTTGCATCCACACATGCATCCATAGGTTCCACATATGCATCCAGACATGCATCCAGACATGCATCCACAGGGTCCCCACAGGCTCCACACATGCACCAACAGGCTCCACACATGCATCCACACATGCATCCACACATGCATCCACACATGCATCCACACATGCATCCACACATGCATCCACACATGCATCCACACATGCATCCACAGGCTCCACACATGCATCCACAGGCTCCACACATGCATCCACACATGCATCCATATGCTCCACACATGCATCCACAGGCTCCACACAGGCTCCACACATGCATCCAGACATGCATCCACAGGCTCCCCACAGGCTCTACACATGCACCAACAGGCTCCACACGTGCATCCAGACATGCATCCACAGGCTCCACACATGCATCCACAGATTCCACACATGCACCAACAGGCTCCACACAAGCTTCACACAGATACTAGGCATCCCCAAGAGATTCCACATAGGCATCCCCAGACTTCTCTCAGGCATCCACAGGCTCCACACAGGCAGTTATAAGATCCACATAGATACCCCACAGATATCTAAAGACTCCATATAGGCTTTACACAGGCTCCATACAGGCTGTGTGCAGGCATCCACAAGTCTCCACACATGCCCTACACAGGCTCCCTACAAGAACTCCCAGAGGTTCCACTCAGGAATCCACAGACTCCCCACAGGCTGCACACAGGACTTCATGGCTTCTGCAAGGCTCTATTTTGTCTCCACACAATGTCCATCGGCTCTACACAAGAATCTGCAGGGAGTCTCCAGGCAGGCACCAGTAAGATCTCCATACTGGGTTCACACAAACATACCCAGGCGTTCACAGGTTCCACAGGCACCACGACCTCTTGAGTAAGAAGTAGAACCCGGAACCTCCCAGAGGCCTCCTCTTGACAGTAAGCCTCCAGGACATCCCTGGTCAGCACAACATTAACAGGCCTGCCTGAGGCCTAGACCTGTCACATGCCGAGCACCAAAACTTGTCTGGCAGAGAATCTGTTGTGTCTGTTGTGTCTTTTTAAGAAGGACTAGGGGGTGTGACCTTGCTGGAGGAGATGTGTCATGGGGGGGGGGGAGTGAGGTTTCGAAAGCCCATACCAGACGTAGTCTCTATCTATCTGTCTGTCTGTCTATCTATCTATCTATCTATCTATCTATCTATCTATCTATCTATCTACCTCTGTCTTTATTTCTATCTCCCTCCCTCCTTCTCTTTCATTTCACTCTCCACCCCGACTTGCTGTGTGATTATCAGCTGCTGCTCCAGTGCCATGCCTACCTACCACCATGCTCCCCATCCTGATGGTCATGAACGAACCCTCTGAAACTATACACAAGTCCCTAATCAAATTATTTCTTTTATGCTGTCTTGGTCATGTGTCTCTTCACAGCACTAGAAGAGCATCTAAGACATAAGGAAAACGTGGATACTGTGGAATAGGAAGTGTGAGCTAGAAGGTTACACAGTGTACACAATCTTTGAAACAGCAATGGTGGACGTACAAGGGAGTGATTCTAAGCAGTTCAGGAAAGAAGGTGGGGCTTTGTCTTGAAGAACATCAGAAGAGGCCTACAGGTGAACTCTTTGCCTATGGATCAACCCAACCAGGAAACAGCAGTGAGAATGTAGACATAAGATGGTAGATATGCAACATGACGTTAGGATAGTGTTCTATGGCTACAGGTATGCCTTTGGAGAATCTAAGTGAGGCAGAATGAGATCTCATACCATTTTGAAGCTTTGTGGAAATCTATAATTATTGTGATTTGTTTTAATGTGAAGAAAAGGATGCACAGCACCTTCTAGGGAAGGGCATGTCCCAGTCAGTCGGTACCCATAAAACAACTCTGCCCCGGGGTCCAGTTCTGTTCCTGGTGCCCTTGCCTCCTGAAGCGGCTTGGCAGTTTCGAACAACAGGAAGTTGGGCAAGTGAGATAGCTCAGTGAGTAGGGGTGCTTGCCACCTGAGCTGAGGACTGAATACCCCAGATGAAAAGAAAAAAATAGACTCCTACAAATTGTCATCTGACTGCCACGTGTGTACTGTGGCATGTCCTCCACCCACTAAATCGAACAATCAATCAATGTAGAAAAAAATAAAAACTAGGAAGTTATCATTTCTCCATTCCAGAGGCCAGAGCAAGGCCAGAACGCCAGGGGTTCTGGGGGAAAATCTCTCTCTCTCTCTCTCTCTCTCTCTCTCTCTCTCTCTCTCTCTCTCTCTCTCTCTCACACACACACACACACGCACACGCACACGCACACGCACACGCACACGCACACGCACACGCACACGCACACGCGCGCACACACACACACACACACTTACACACACAGACACACATCATGGCATTTTGTCTCCATAGTCACGCCACCTCCTCTCTCCTCTCCTCTCTTCTTCCTTCTTTTATCTCCTCACTCTCCTTCCCCCATCTCCCTCTTCCCCTCCCCCTCTCAGGGGAGAAGGGACTTATTCAGACTACAGTTCCAGGCACAGTGGTCACTGTGGGGATTTAAGGTAGGAGCTTCACATCTTGGTCATATCACTCCCTCAATCAGAGCAGAGAAAAGTGCATGCATGATCACTTGCTTGCTTGTGCTCAACTTGATTACTCCATTCTATAGTGTCCAGGACCTCCTGCCTAGGGAATGATACCACCCACGGTTGGCTGGGCCTTCCCACATCAACTAACAATCCAGGTAATTCCCAACTGACATACCTGCAGGCCAACGTGATCTAGATATGCTTCAGCAAGACTGTTCCTAGGCTGTGTCAAGTTGAGGCTAAAGCTGACCCCCACTTTCCCACTCTTTTCCTCTCATATCCCTCCTTTCCCTCATCTCTGGCCTATGTCCCCTCCTCCCCTTCTTCTCCCCATCTTGTTCATCTCGTCTCTCCATCCTCCTTCTCGTCCACCCCTTCTGACTTCTTGCCCTTCCTTACCTCCGTCCTTTCTTACTCTCCTCTCCCTCCTTCTTTCCTTTTTTCCCTTCATCTTCTCCCATCAACCCTGAGGTAAAATGTGGAAAGAGCTTTGTCCAAGTTCCTTTTTTTTTTTTTTTT